>CM053026.1:291384938-291432666 GCA_028564925.1 Lithobates sylvaticus
GGCTAGGGAAGCCTGGTATCTCAGGACAATCTGCTGGGGGAGGTTGATTGAAATCAGACTCAGGGCATGGGAACACCAGGTGCAATCTGTGAGTTACCCACTTCGTGACCTGATCCCTAAACTACTATGCATTACTTACTCCTGACTTTGTTACTGTAGCGGTACCCCCATAGGGGCTGCTGGTGATTTTGTGGTCGGTCTCCCACCCTGCACAGCCAGGCACACGAATTTCCAGAAATTATTCAAGAATCAGTCCTTGTACTTTGTTTTGTGTTTTTTTTATTTTTTATTAATGGCATATAACTTAAATGGGTATAGTCAGGGGCGTACCTAGTGCATTTGGCACCCGGGGCGGATCCTATATCTGGCACCCCCCCCCCCCACCTTAAAACGTAAAAACACCCCACTGTGCTCCCTGCATACCTCTGCATCCTTAAATAACTCTTTGTCACTACTGTGTACATTACACTCCCCCCTGCACCTCTGGACCCCTTTACATTACACAGCACCCTGGACCCCTTTACATTACACAGCACCTCTGGACCCCTTTACATTACACAGCACCCTGGACCTCTGGACCCCTTTACATTACACAGCACTCTGGACCTCTGGACCCCTTTACATTACACAGCACTCTGGACCCCTTTACATTACACAGCACCCTGTACCTCTAGACCCCTTTACATTACACATCACCCTGCATCTCTAGACCCCTTTACATTACACAGCACCTCTAGACCCCTTTACATTACACAGCACCTCTAGACCCCTTTACATTACACAGCACCCTGCACCTCTAGACCCCTTTACATTACACAGCACCCTGCACCTCTAGACCCCTTTACATTACACAGCACCCTGCACCTCTAGACCCCTTTACATTACACAGCACCCTGCACCTCTAGACCCCTTTACATTACACAGCACCCTGCACCTCTAGACCCCTTTACATTACACAGCACCCTGCACCTCTAGACCCCTTTACATTACACAGCACCCTGCACCTCTAGACCCCTTTACATTACACAGCACCCTGCACCTCTAGACCCCTTTACATTACACAGCACCCTGCACCTCTAGACCCCTTTACATTACACAGCACCCTGCACCTCTGGACCCCTTTACATTACACAGCACCCTGCACCTCTGGACCCCTTTACATTACACAGCACCCTGGACCTCTGGACCCCTTTACATTACACAGCACCCTGCACCTCTGGACCCCTTTACATTACACAGCACTCTGGACCTCTGGACCCCTTTACATTACACAGCACCCTGCACCTCTAGACCCCTTTACATTACAC
This sequence comes from Lithobates sylvaticus, assembly GCA_028564925.1. NCBI lineage: Eukaryota > Metazoa > Chordata > Amphibia > Anura > Ranidae > Lithobates > Lithobates sylvaticus. The sequence goes on from CM053026.1 coordinate 291,386,246, forward strand.
AGCACCCTGCACCTCTAGACCCCTTTACATTACACACACCCTGCACCTCTAGACCCCTTTACATTACACAGCACCTCTAGACCCCTTTACATTACACAGCACCCTGCACCTCTAGACCCCTTTACATTACACAGCACCCTGCACCTCTAGACCCCTTTACATTACACAGCACCCTGCACCTCTAGACCCCTTTACATTACACAGCACCCTGCACCTCTAGACCCCTTTACATTACACAGCACCCTGCACCTCTAGACCCCTTTACATTACACAGCACCCTGCACCTCTAGACCCCTTTACATTACACAGCACCCTGCACCTCTAGACCCCTTTACATTACACAGCACCCTGCACCTCTAGACCCCTTTACATTACACAGCACCCTGCACCTCTGGACCCCTTTACATTACACAGCACCTGCACCTCTGGACCCCTTTACATTACAAAGCACCTCTGGAACCCTTTACATTACACAGCACCTGCACCTCTAGACCCCTTTACATTACACAGCACCCTGCACCTCTAGACCCCTTTACATTACACAGCACCCTGCATCTCTGGACACCTGTATGTTACACAGACACGCCCCCCTAACAGCTCTGGACCCCTTGCATGTTACACAGACCCGCCTACAATACAGACCCCCCCTACAATACAGACCCCCCTGCACAACCCCCCCTACAGTGCAGACCCCCCTTCAGTACAGACCCCCCTACAGTGGAGACCCCCCCTACAATGCAGAGCCCCCCCTACAGTACAGACCCCCCCCCCCTTTAGTACAGACCCCCCTACAATGCAGACCCCCCTACTACAATGCAGACCCCCCCTTCAGTACAGAGTGACCCCCCCCCCCTTCAGTACAGACCCCCCCTACAATGCAGACCCCCCCTACAATGCAGACCCCCCCTTCAGTACAGAGTAACCCCCCCCCCTCAGTACAGACCCCCCCCCTACAATGCAGACCCCCCTTCAGTACAGAGTAACCCCCCCTCAGTACAGACCCCCCCTACAATGCACACCCCCCACTACAATGCAGACCCCCCCCCTTCAGTACAGAGTAACCCCCCCTCAGTACAGACCCCCCCTACAATGCACCCCCCCACTACAATGCAGACCCCCCCCCCCTTCAGTACAGAGTAACCCCCCCCCCTCAGTACAGACCCCCCCTACAATGCACCCCCCCCCCACTACAATGCAGACCCCCCCCCCTCAGTACAGAGTAACCCCCCCCTCAGTACAGACCCCCCCTACAATGCACACCCCCCACTACAATGCAGACCCCCCCCCCCCCTACGACCCATAATGTACCTACATCAGGTCAGGAGTGTCAGCGCGGGACACACAGCACTACCAGGAGGACGGGGGAGGAGGAGCCGACGGCTTCACTCTGCTCGGCTGTATGACACAGCCGAGACAGATCAGAGCCGCGGAGAGCCGCGGAGAGCCGCGGAGCGCGCCGAACACCCTCCCCCTCCTCTCACCTCACCTGCCGCTGCCTGTGTCACTCACCGCGCCGCTGCGCCGCTGATATCTTATACCAGCGCTCGTGCTGTCCCCGCTTCCATCGCGTAGGGGGGCGCCGGCCTGACACCCCCCCAGTGTGTGGCACCCGGTGCGGCCCGCCCCCCCCAGGACACCTCACCCCCCTTAGTACGCCACTGCCTGGTCCCTGATCTTGTGTGTTAATTACTTCTGACCTCTGTGCATTACTTAATCTTTATCCATAAACTTTCTGTGTTACTTAATCCTGATCCCTGAACTTTCTGGTTACTTAATCCTGACTCTTCAACTCCCTGCATTAATCCTTACCCCTTAACCCTTACTTACGCCTGACCCCTGAACTCTGTGTAACTTACGCCTGACCTCTGAACTTTGTGTGTTACTAATTCTGACCCCTGCAGTCTGTGTGATACCCTAACCCCTGCACTCATTTACAGTCTCTTTATCCATATGAACATAGGTTTAAGTTTATCTAACCATATCCCTGTAAGCCCCCCCCACTGGAATTGGCTACACCCACAATTTGCCATGGCAGGCTCCATGCCATTCATCATTCCCCTTCTCATGGTGCCCAAAATATTTTGTCTTTTTACCTTCAATGTATGCCTCTTGTTCCAAAAGTCTGTGACCAATTGTCCCAGGGAGTGTTAAAAATGGGGGCATTATTTTGTGAGTTTGACTGCAACTGAGTTTGTGCTTTTTGGGAATAATTAAAAGTATGCATCAGTAGAGTGTCCATTGATTTTATTTTGAACATCTGAACATTTTAGATTAAAAACTTTCTGAAACAATTGAGTTTGATTGATGGGAGCGATAAACCGAAAACAAGTTTTTGGATGCACTCTCACACTGAACATATAGGGAACTGTCTGGAATCTGAGATTAAATTAAAATTGGTGTACTGTGTGATATTATCATTGTTTTGTTTCATTGACTGGATTCTCTTGTTTTACATATTCCTACTCTATGTTTGGTTCTACGACCGTTTTTTCAGTCGGAATAAACTCTGACAGTTTTTCTGACGGAGCTCCAATGGAGTTCCGACGGAATTCTGCTCAAGCGGTCTTTCCTACACACGATCACACCAAGGTCCAACCGTCTAGAACGTGGTGACGTACAACACGTACGACGGGACTAGAAAGGGAAGTTCAAATAGCCAGTAGCCAATAGCTGCTATCTCGTACTTGCTTCAGAGCATGCATCGTTTTTGGTCCGTCGGAACAGCATACAGATGTAGCGGTACCCCCATAAGGGCTGCTGATTGACTCTATACCCCACTGGCTATCCCGACTCTCAAGATCCTCTCTTACCTCTGGCATCTCAGGTTCCATGTAATAGTACAATGTTACCAAGAAAAATCATACACCAAACTCCTGTACCATCAAAATAGTTTACTGTAAGGTTTCTTTTACAAAGCAAACTTGTTTTAGCACTTAGATATAATAATGCAAAGAATAACCATAAATGTGTATAGACATATAATAACTCGATAACCACTTCAAAGATGTATGCAGACAGGTGAGAAGTGCGGTTAGCATCCAGTCCGACAAAGTGCTTACATTGGACATTTTCCCACTCCAATCCTCAGAGCACACACACACTTTAAACCTGCAGCATGCTACAACACACATCAAAGCAATGTATTAGAGTAAGGATACTTATTTCACTGACTCAGGAGCTCCCCCTAGGTTGTACTGCAGTCCTCAGAGTACATAAGAAGAGTAATAAACACTTTATAGTGAATGGTAAAGTCTTTGATCTTCTTCCTTCAGCTAGCCTTATTATACTGCAGTATTTGTAATCCAGTGAGTAAGCAAATGTTAAAATAAGATAATGGTAGTAGGTGAACTATAAACTTGGTTATGTGAAACACGTGCAAACTTCTTCTTCTATGAAGGGTGCAACCGGACACTCTATATTATGTGTAAGGCAAACCTTGAGGCCTGGTGGGACCGTCTATAACAGTGAGACCGCTCTGTAGAACTACAGGTCTCAGCAATCCTCTGGACTAGTCTGCAAAGTGACAAAGTAATATATACATCTTGGGCAACAGCCCTCTCACCTCACAGGGCCCAAACAATTGTGCTTACTCCGCTTCCGTGATCTCAATCCCGTTCCAAGTTGGCTCCGTACGCCGGCCCTCTCCGTTAGATGACTGATGACTGTGTTGCTGAACCCTTTCCGGTATCCTGGATCCTCCGATCCGATCACGCGCTGATCCAGCACACCGCGCTCAAAACCTCTCCGGAGGCTTTGACTCCGTTCTGCACCAAGCAGGCCGCGGCTCTTCCGATCACACCCACACAGGTCCCTGGTAGAAAAGACCAAACATGGCCACGCTGTGTCTTTTTATTTCCCTACCCAGCATGCAGTTCTTTAACTTGGCCTTGTGGGTAGGTAAGTAAGCATTGTGGGTAGGTAGTTCCTTGACTGGTAGTTTATATATGAGTCACTTCCTCTTTCACTACATACCCCACAATGCACTGGAGCTGGCTATTGTAAAAGCAAAACAAAAGTTTTATCAACATAAATATAAAGAAAGGACACTAGAGGGAACCAAACTCTGTTTAAAGAATATCACATTGTTATACAGAAATTAACAAGCATGGCTACACAGACGAACGGTTTTCCCGATAGGAATTGATTCCGTCGGAAATATTTAAAACATATGATGGACCTAGAAATAGGTCCGTCAGAATTTTGGAAAAAAAAAAGTCAGATGAGGCCCACACATGATCGGAATATCCGATGAAAAAATTCCATCAGACTTTTTCTGCCGGAAAGTCTGACCATGTGAACGTGGCATTGGTTTAAAGCCCCATTCCAATCCAAAACTATTTTTTACCAACCCTCCCATCTATACCCTTCTAATTCATCACACCCTTACCTTGTGAAGCCAGATATACTCATCCAAGCCTTCCCTCTAGGTCCTTCGTAACCGCCAACTCCTGATGTGGGAAACCATTACTCTAACATCTGGGGATCCTGAGAGGACCCCACTGCTGGACATGCAATAGGAAGTGTTCACATCATGCACTGACATGGACACCAGAAGAAGGACCCTTCCAGGAAGTAAGCAGAAAGGAGAAGGTTTTGGGCTTTGTTAATGTGACTGCGGCCTAAAGGAGGATTTAGATTTAAATTTAGGTTTTTATTTTTCTTATCAGCGATCAGATGGGGTGGGGGTAGAAATTATACTGGAGTGGGGCTTTAATTAAAACATTTTTTTTTTTTTCGTTCAATGGTTTATAAACCACTGTTGACACTCCTAGCCTCCTTATACGAAGGTGCCAATTTTTGATGTTTAAGACCCCTTTCACACTGGAGGCGTTTTTCAGGCGCTATAGCGCTAAAAATAGCACCTGTAAAACGCCTGAAAAACGCTTCATCTGCAATCCCAGTGTGAAAGTCCGAGTGCCCCTCGGGATGGAAATATACCCCTTTTTCAATACCTTAGTGTAAACAAAAAAAGCAGCTTCCCAAACTGTAATATTTTCAGATTAATTCTACAGACTCGTGAATTCATATTACATCAAAGTTATAGTGTAACATTAAGAAAAGAAAGGTGCCAATATTGCCAGTACTGGATGACAGTGCCAGTATATGCAAACCCAGTACTGCAATGGGCTTTTGTTATGAATATTCCATCAGCTAATAAAATATATGACTTTCTAATTTTTGCTGTGTTATCATGATGAATGTGTTGGAAACTCCATAACAAATCTAAATGTGTTGGAAACTCCATAACAAATCTGATAATAGCCAAAGCACCTAGCTTCATTTCCTACTTGCTGTGTGGAAGCACCTGCTGCAGGAACACTTGCATGTATGTGATACTGACAGACAAAAGAGGACCAGGAAAGCACAGGAATTTCTGGCAATATATCAGCAAGGGGCATGGTATTTTCCTGTTGAAACTCTAGTTGTTCATGTTCTGTTATTTCCAAAAAGCAAAAGGCAGAGTCCTTCCTCCTGACTAAAAGGGCAAAGGATAAAATGGTGCTGCAGATCACCTTAGCTTTCGAGCTGGTTATACCTAATTTGAAAATTAAAAAACGTAATTAAATCTCCCAATCTACAAGACTCTGGTCCGGCAATACCTAGAGTATGCTGTCCAGTTCTGGGCACCAGTCCTTAGGAAGGATGTACTGGAACTGGGGAGAGTCCAGAGAAGGGCAACAAAACTAATAAAGGGACTGGAGGATGTTAGTTATGAGGAAAGGTTATGAGCACTGAACTTGTTCTCTCTGGAGAAGAGACGCTTGACAGGGGATATGATTTCAATGTACAAATACCATACTGGTGACCCCACGATAGGGATAAAACTTTGCTGCGAAAGGGAATTTAATAAGACATGCAGCCATTCACTAAAATTAGAAGAAAAGCGGTTTAACCCTAAACTGATTAGAGGGTTTTTTACTGTAAGAGCGGTAAGGTTGTGGAATTCTCTTCCACAGGCGGTGGGTACATTTAGCCTGCTCATACATGGTTTGAATCTCAGAATGGAACCGTCCTATGTCTGGCTTAAAGTGATTGTAAAGCTTCAAGTTTTTTTTTTTTTTTTTAAATAACAGACATGTCATTCTTACCTCCACTGTGCAGTTTGTTTTGCACAGAGAGGCCCCTATCATCCTCTTCTGGGGTCCCGCGGGATGCATTAAGGATGCATTAAGGTGAAAAAATACGAGGGTTTACAACCCCTTTAAGGAGGCATTTCTCTATAGCAGTTTTTCAGCTTTGTGCCAGTATCAATTGCTCCTGGAGTCATAAAAACTAGATGTTAAACCAGGATCCATATACTCTATAGAAAAGACTGTATAGAAACTGGATTTATTGTTTACTTTAATTGCTGACACTTCCTCTTAACCTTTAGCCAGCTTCCCTGCTGGTATCCTTATACTAAATATAAAGTGTTCCAACACTATATTTCTACAGATAGAGCTGAGGGAATCAATTTGTTAGGTTGTGCCTGATTCACACAGATATGGATATTTGCAAACTTTATGGCTGGGTTCACACTTTTTGGTTCTTTAACACAAAAATGCGTTGACACACTGATGCACAGGTTCCAGCAGTGCAAGCAGCGTGTGAACTGAGCACAATTCATTTCAATACAAGAGGATTAGGAGGACCCTGCTTGTGAGAGTTTACAATCTACAATGTAACTGAAAAGGTGACTCATATGTACTTAAACATAAAGGGTCTTTTTATTCAGAGTCAAAGATTATTTACAGATATGCAATTTTTTTTGTGAAGTCAAAGATTTTTTAATAGATATGGTACAAAAATATTGATAGGCTTTCCTTTATGGTATTTTAGGAGAAGGAGTAACCCTTAAGAGGCTGGTGTGGTTACAGTCCTAAGAGCTGTGCCTGAAGAAAGCCTTAAAAGAGAAGTACAGACAAAGCTTGTTTGGCTGTACTTCTCCTGTGGATCTCCTGTGGATACGTTCTGCACTCCTGTGACCCGTTTTCAGCTGACAGCGGGCTGAAGGCCGCTGTCGGATGATTTTACAGAGCCAGTCCAGGCTGAAGGCCACTGTCGGATGATGTCACGGAGCCAGTCCAGGCTGGGGAAAGATCATGACAATATGGTCGAGATCCACCCAGGGGCCTAGAACGGCCCCTGACTCAGCCTCTTAGCGAGCCTGAGCCAGCTGCTCCAGCCCCCTTCACAGCCCAGTGCTCCAGTGAGCAGGGGGGTTGGGGGGGGGGGGGGAGAGCAGACAGCGGTGTTTGATCAGTCAGTTCTCAGTCTTATGCCCTGTACACACGGTCTGACTTTCTGACGGAAAATGTGCGATCGGATTGTGTTTAAGCACTCCACAAATCTGGCCTTTATGGAAGAGTGGCAAGAAGAAAGCCATTGTTGAAAGAAAGCCATAAGAAGTCCCGTTTGTAGTTTGCAAGAAGCCATGTGGGTGACACAGCAAACATTTTATAGAAGGTGCTCTGGTCAGATGAAACAACAAATTAACTTTTTGGCCTAAAAGCAAAGCACTATGTGTGGCGAAAATTTAAAACTGCACGTCACCCTGAACACACCATCTCCACTGTGAAACATAGTGGTGGCAGCATCATGTTGTGGGGATGCTTTTCTTCATCAGGGACAGGGAAGCTTGTCAGAGTTGATGGGAAAATGGATGGAGCCAAATACAGGGCAATCTTAGAAGAAAACCTGTTAAGAGTCTGCAAAAGACTTGAGTCTGGGGCAGAGGTTCACCTTACAGCAGGACAACAGCCCTAAACATACAGCCAGAGCTACAATGGAATAGCTTAGATCAAAGCATATTCATGTGTTAGAATTGCCCTGTCAAAGTCCAGACCTAAATCCAATTGAGAATCTGTGGCAAGACTTGAAAATTGCTGTTCACAGACGCGCTCCACCCAATCTGACGGAGCTTGAGCTATTTTGCAAAGAAGAATGGGCAAAAATGTCACTCTCTAGATGTTCAAAACTGGTAGAGACATCCCCAAAAAGACTTGCAGCTGTAATTGCAGCGAAAGGTGGTTCTACAAAGTATTGACTCAGGGAGGCTGAATACAAATGCACGCCACACTTTTCACATATTTATTTGTCAAACATTTTGAAAACCAATTATCATTTTCCTTCCATTTCACAATTATGTGCCACTTTGTGTCGGCCTATTCACATAAAATCCCAATAAAATACATTTACGTTTTTGGTTGTAACATGACAAAATGTGGAACATTTCAAGGGGTTATGAATACTTTTTCAAGGCACTGTAGGTTAAACAAGGTTACTGCTGAATAAGCAGTCCCTTAACATTATTTTAAAAATGACTTTAGTCCATAAAGGGTATACAGGTATGAGAGCTGAAGTGGTAAAAAGAAAAATGGTAACTTAAAACAGACACAACATTGTTATAACAGTATATTTTTTTTACCAAGGACCCCCTGGTAAAAGGTTTAATTTAGTGATGTTTGCAGGTCATGGTTCTCAGGTTCCCCCTACTGGTGACTGCTGACATACAGGAAGGTAACTACTATTACTAAATGAATCATAATGTGCCCACAAATCTTCGTCCCTAAAGCCAACAACAACATGGATGTGACCAGACCTAATTTGGTGTGGTCTGCATTCAATACTGTATGAATTAGTGTTGGGCAGTACACGTTATTTAAAATAACAGAATGCAAATGTGGTTATGATGTGCTTACTGTGAAGCTGACCTTACTATAATCATACAAATGGGTGCTCCCTTTCCTCTTTGCTTTATGTCTATGCCGTGACATTCAACACTATAAGGACCCGATACCATATCTTGATATACCTCCTCTATCGCCTGCATTCTCAACAATGTTAGGAATTTTAAGCTATTTGGGCTCTTAGCAAATTTAAAGTTAACATCTCAAAGTTAGATCGAAAGAAGGAATTTCGTGGGACTTTAAATGAGGGTACGCAATGTTAAGAGAAAATGACAACATAAAAATGAAATTACAGTACATGATTTATTTATTTATTATTATTTATTTCAATCTAGAATACATATCAAATATTTTGTATCAAATAGATAGGTAGTCACCAGACTTACACTAAATATGCTGCTCATAGCATGCAATACAGATAAAAAGTAGACATGGCAAATATACATAGTATAATAAATCGATTGAAAGACAAATATAATAAAACCAAGTAACTGTTGGCATCTAGTGGCACTCTACGCATTTCCTGGCATTACAGCCATTCATCAGGAGTGTTATGAAGTAATATACTAGGAAAGAAGGAACAGGGGTCAATGATAATGCCCTTAGAATAAGGGAGGACAGGGGAATTATGTCCCAACAAGGTGGAGATAGATTGGGATTAAGGTTACATTTTCTCAGCATTTTCTCAGCATGTCCCACCTATCTCATGACTATTTTCAGTTTATTGGTACACTCCTTCTGTTGGCAGCTCAAAGCCATACAATATTTCGGGAAGGAGACCCTCTCCAATCTGAGAATTCTATTTAACCTCAACTGGGTGGAACCAGCTATGAAGATCTTGGACATAGCCAGTTGGGGTAACTCCCCTTATCCTGTTATTGGAAAATCATTGCTCTAAAAATATCTTTGTGCAAGGAAAACTGTGAAATTACTGCGCTAAACCACAATAATGTCAGAGAAAAACGGAAAGCAGCTAACACTCAAACAAAGTCCAAACAAAATAAAAATATACAGTGTAGCGCTACAAGGAAAAACAATGACATCACGTCCAATGAAATAATAATAAAGAATAAGTGAACTGATATAAAGTCCAATATTCACTGACGAGGACTAAAAAATTTATGAAAATTCAAAAGATATGTTCATCTCGTGCTTGATAGCCAATCTTCAAACACAAAAAATTTGCAAATAACTGTGCAGTTGTGAATATGAAGAAATCCTCTGTAGAAAGAATAAGGTGGGTACTCTTACAGGATATGGTGGACCCACTTACTGTATGGTAGTGGGTCAATCACGCTTATGTGGGCCAAGTGCCACAGAGTTACGGTTGGCAGTAGAACGGTCACTCTGTGAGGGATGGTTCCACTCCTCTTCCATGATGGTCAGGCCGGAAAATCCTGGATCCTTGTGACTCTCCAACGTAGTATAAAACTTCCACCTTGTGGGGGAGCCGCCTGGACTCAATTGGACCGGGATAAAAATAAGAGAAAATGGAGAGACTCCATATGGCGTAGGTAAAAAAAAACAGAAAGGTATTTATTTTAAAAATAACAGCACATCAAATTCAATGAGTACAAGTACTGGTGATCACAAATATATTAGTATAAACATATAAAAAGCAATGTGGGGAGCAAGCGTAGCAAGCCCAACGTGTTTCCTCCTCAAAGACTTCAACCGGGGCATAGCATTGCTCCCCCACATTGCTTGTATTTATAAAGAATCAAAAACAACATGTGACAAATAAGGGAGGGAAGGTCCGCCTCCGGTATCTCAACCGGAAGTGATACCACTCTCATATGATCTCCATCCCCCAATGAGACATCTTCAAACATATCCCCATAGGTGGAGGAGCATAGGAGCCAATGGAACCTGTGAAGTCTAACCCGGAAATATTACACAAGAGAAGGCGCCAAATGTTGGGAGCCACCCATAACAAAGGCTCCGTCAATGCCGCTCTTCTCAGTGTTGGGGATGTCACAAGGAAAAAGGTGCCAAAAGTCACCACGCAGCTGCAAGCCGTGGCGTTGAGGACACTGGATGACACTAGCCACCAATCACGGCGTTGGGTATATGTCACATGATAAAATAGCCCAATCACGTGACTCACACGAGCACCCTGCGAACGTGATGGGAACACCCAACCACGTGACCTGCGCGGTCACATTGCGGGTCACGCGTCAATGGGCTGGATCACATGACCCATGTAAACACACCCACTCGTGAGAGGCACGTGCCAAGGGCCTGTCACGTGACTTCTCTGGGGGCATGACATATAACGTGACCAGTCACATGATTCCCAATGAGTCACATGAGTCCCTAAATGAGCAAATCACGCTACTCATCGGGAAAAAACACGTGACAAAGTACAACACACAATCCACCATGGATCTTATGAGCCGTCGGGTGGTCAAGGCACATATGCGTCCACATGCAGCACTCTAAATGGACTGGAGGGGATCCAAACCTCACTGACAAAGGAGGCTGGTCCCAAAAACCAGAAGGGTAACCAGGCAAACCACTCCCACACTCTGATGTATGACCCTGCCTGGAACGCTGGGTCAGTCTCATGGTGTGGTTTGTGGTCACGTCCAGGCCCCCTGGTGTCCACAATGTCACAGCGCAGAACAAAGGATGTCCACAATAAGGTGCGCTTGTAAAGACCACCCAGAAGGCCCAAAAATAGAGCTCCCTAATATAGAGGAGTGTTAGTTACAAAAATAAATCAATGCCATGAATGGGATAAATAAAACCAATACAGATAAAATATAAAAACTGTTTAAAATAAAACTAGGATATAATGTTATACTCAAGAGTTAGATGAAACATCTAAACATAATTAAAGGTCAATAAAAATCTGAAAATAATTAATCGCAAATAGTGCAGAAATTTGGCAGACTAGAATATAAAATATATATCCAAGGAAGTTCAATTGTTTTAAGCTTGATTGATAAAGCAATTTATGTCCCAATCTACGTTCAAACCGAACGGCAAGTAGGATCGTAATTCATGGTTCCAATAAGTTTCCAATTGGGATACCCCCCGTAGGCAAGATTCGCCCCTCCAATGTGGGACAAATTTGTCTATTATCTGGAATCGGGTACCCGTAGGGTCAGAATTCTGATATTCCAAATAGTGGCGGGGTACGATGTGATTGGTAAGCCCCTTTCGAATACTGGCCAGATGTTCATTGGCCCTTATGGAAAAAGTCCTGATGGTACGGTCCACGTATTGTTTATTGCATGGACAAGTGAGGAGATAAACTATGAATCTTGTAGCACAGGTGGTAAAGTGCTTCATTTTATAATTACGTAAAGTGGAAGTAGATAAAAAAGTATAATTTTTCCGTTTACCATATACATTATGTAGACATACCTTGCATTTTCGGCAAGGATATTGAAAAATATCTTTATATGCATGTACATTATCCAGTGACGGGACAAGGTCACCCAGTTCCCTGGGCAAAAAATTTGTTTGTGCAAGCTTAGGGGATCCTACGTCCAGCAGTTATTCGCTTGTCAAAATCAGTGCCACTGTCACTACTTCTGTCAGCCTGTTGTAACAGAAGGAAGGTGCCCTCATCCCTACAGTAAACGCCCCCATCCCTACAGTAAACCATTGCGCCCAGGGCATCCCCCCACCCCTTATCCCGACCCTGACACTATCTAAGCTCTATATATTACTTTTCATGAGTTGGGACAGTCAGAGTGTATCTACAGAGGATGCAGAGTGCTCTGAGACACATGTTTGCCATATCCAGCTGTAGGGGGCCATACCAGAAGACACTTATGCCTATGGCTACTGTAAGACTTCTGTGCCAGAGATTTATAGGAACAAAAATGTATTTGCAGTGATTTTAAATAATTGAGGGTTTATTGCATGCCAGTACTTTCAGTCGCTGTCTAAAATTAATAGTAAACTGTCTTGCCCAACTCCAGGATGAAATGATTACATGCTTAGTAACTCTAGGGAGTAGAGGAACAAGCTGTTTTACTTACCATATTCCTCGCTCTGAAATTGACTGGAGTAATGGCACTGATGGAACAGTGAAAGGGCAAACATTTATGAACCTATTACAGGAGATTTTATGGTCCAGTTTGAGGCCCTAACTATGAATGATGCTCTGTTGGACCTGGTAATCTGATACCATGCAGAGCTTATTATTAATGTTCATACAAAGGAATATCTGGGTAGCAGTGACCATAACATGATTTAATTTGATGTTAGCTGTAAGCAAAAAACACATACGGGAAAGATAAAAACACTTAACTTTAAGAGAGCAAATTTTCCAAGGATGAGGACTGCTCTCCAAGGCTTAGACTGGGAGGGAATATTGGCATTGATGAACACAACAGAAATGGGAATTCTTCAAAAAGACTGTATGCAAACTCACTGCAAAGTATATTCCCATGGGCAATACATTTAAAAGTCTAAAAATAAAACCCATGTAGCTCATGGCCAAAGTTAAAAAAGCTAAAAATAATAAAAAAAAAGAGATTTAAAAAAAATATATAAAAATGAAGGAACACTATTATCTTTAAATGTTACAAAGAATATAACAGAATATGTAAAAAGGAAATCAAAAACGCCAAAAATTCAGAACGAACGGCAGATTGCAAAAGAGTGTAGGACAAATCCTCAAAAATTATTTAAATATATTTATATATTTATAGTAAAAATGTCAGGTCTGAGCATGTAGACCCTTTACAAAATAATCTAGAGTGGGTGACTGGAAAATGTATTAAATAATTTTCTTCTATACCAAGGAGCATGGGGTAGCTCATGTCCATAATGGGGATGGTAGTGACACAGCCCCAAATGATCCACAATGGCTCAAAAGGGATATGGTCCAGAAATATTTAGACAGAAAAAAAGGTGGATAAAGCACCCGGACCAGATGGCATCCACCCACAGATCCTAACAGAATTAAACTCTGTCATTTCAAAGCCATTGTATCTAATTGTATCTAATTTTTAGGGACTCATTAATGAATGGAATGGTACCACTGAATTGGGGTAGGGCCAATGTGGTGCCTATATTTAAAAAAGGGACAAAAGTCAAGTAACTATAGACCTGTTAATTTAACTTCTATAGTTGGGAAGATACTGGAGAGTTTAATTAAAGACTGCATAGATGAGTTCTTGCTGGAAAAAATATTTTAAGCAACAGACAGCATGGGGTAACGAAAGACAGAAGTTGTCAAACAAACCTGATTTCTTTTTATGAAGAGGCAAGTGAAATCTTGGACAGAGGGGTGGCTGTGGACGTGGTATACTTGGATTTTGCAAAAGTGTTCGATACAGTTCCCCACACACAGCTAATGTGTAAGGTAAAGTCTACAGGCTTGGAAATATCAGTTTGTAAATGGATAGAAAACTGGCTAAAAGAGAGAATTCAGAGAGTAATAGTTAATAATTCTTACTCTGAATGGTCTAAGGTTATCAGTGGTGTATCCCAAGGTAAGAATATGCACGCATCATACATGCTAGGGGGAGTACAACATGGGGAATCCGTGGTGAAGGATCTGGGGGTTTTGGTAGATCATAAGGTCAATAATAGCATGCAATGCCAAGCTGCGGTTTCCAAAGCAAGCAAAATCCTTTCTTGTAGTAAAGCGGAGTTCCATTCGATTTTAAAGACAATATCTCATAGTGATTACATCGCTGTTCTAATTTAAAAACGGAACATAATTTTTATTTTATTTAAAATGTACCTTTGTTTTTCTTCTTTGTTTATCTTGTTCCTTAATCTGGGGATTTCGGATATGGGCGGTGATTGTGCGGCTATTTTGTCACTTCCTCGATCCGCACTGTCTCCTGGGATCTTTTCTGATTGTTCCCAGGAGTCTGTGTGGCGGCCCGGCGCGAGATATCGTGAGAGGTTGCCATCTCAAAGGGGGGGGGGACTTCCGATGACGCCGCCTGTTGCAATGGCAACCTGAGCTGTTGTCTTCGCTCCGAATTGAAGTCACTGCGCATGCGCGAGATCTGAGATACAGCGCACAGTGCATGCTGGGACATCAGTGACACTGTATCCCGGAACAGGATGCCTGTGGGCTTCACATGCCCACAGGCAAGATGAAAACCACCGAACAGACACTATATAACTTAATTTATATAGCTAAAATAGATATCGTAAAGACTTCAAAAATGGGACAAGTGAGTACTAATTATAAATAATTTAATCAATGTCATTGCATTAAAAAAAACAAAAAACGATTTAGGCAGTGTAACCCCGCTTTAAGAGAGGTATGGACTCCAGAGAGAGAGATATCATTTTGCCCCTGTACAAATCATTAATAAGAGCGTATCTGGAATATGCAGTTCAGTTTTGGGCACCAGTTCACAAAAATTATATCGGGGAGAGTGCAGAGAAGAGCAACCAAACTGATAAGAGGCATGGAGGAACTCAGCTATGGGGAAAGATTAGAGGAACTGAATTTATTCTCTCTTGAAAAGAGGAGGTTAAGGGGGATATGATCAACATGTACAAATATTTAAGGGGTCCATATAGTGAACTTGGTGTTGAGTTATTCACTTTACGGTCAACACAGAGGACAAGGGGGCACTCTTTATGCCTAGAAGAAAAGAGATTTCATCTCCAAATATGGAAAGGTTTCTTCACAGTAAGAGCTGTGAAAATGTGGAATAGACTCCCTCCAGAGGTGTTTCTGGCCAGCTCGGTAGATTGCTTTAAGAAATGCATAGATTCTTTCCTAAATGTACCCATGATTGGGTACTGACATTTATAGGTAAAGTTGATCCAGGGAATGTCCGATTGCCTCTCGATTGATCAGGAAGGAATTGTTTCCCCTGCTATAGCAAATTGGATCATGCTCTGCTGGGGTTTGTCGCCTTCCTCTGGATCAACTGTAGGTACGGGATTGTATGATATTATTTTTTATTTATTTTTATGGTTAAACTAGATGGACTTGTGTCTTTTTTCAACCTGACTAACTTTGTAACTATGTAAGCAATTCCCTAAGTGATTTGCTAGCTTTTAACTTCAAGCTAAAATACACTTATGCCGCGTACACACGATCGGAATTCTCGTCGGAAAAAACAGCACTATAAAAGGGAAGTTTAATGCTTCCAAGCATGCGTCAAATTGTTTCTGAGCATGCTTTGGAATTTTGCGTGTCGGAATTGCATACACACGATCGGAAAATCCGATAGAAAGGTTTTCCGTCTGAAAAATTGAGAACAGGTTCTCAATTCAAAGCCCGTCGGAAATTCCGACAGAAAAAGACCGTTGGGCATACACACGGTCGGAAAATCCGATGAAAAGCTCCCATCGGACTGTTTCCATCGTGTGTACGCCGCATTACAGTTAATTAATCTGGAAAAACACAACCATAACCAAGCAAAAAAACCTAATTTTACCTTTGTCACAGTGCTAGTAGTGCTCATCTGCAGATCTTCACTCTCTTTTTTATCTTTTCTTCTCTGCACCCCTTTTTTGGTCTATTTACCTTTTTTTCATTAAAACTTCTGTCCCCCCCCCCCCCCATGCATATCATAGGCTAGTCAAATTACATGCACTTTACCCGCTGTACCTCCTGGGATATGCAAGTCACAGGGGAGGGTGGCAGGCCTAGCAGTGAGACATTGGGAGATCCGCCAGCTGAACCTGGAATAGCTGGCGGCTTCCTGATAATGTCATGCATGAAGATGGTGTCCTGAAACCAAGCGTGGGGCAGAAGGGAAGAGGATCTCAGCAGGACAACACTGGAGCTGCTGGCCGGGTGAATATGTTAACCGCTTCCCGACCAGCGCACACACATATACGTTGGCAGAATGTCACGGACCGGCAAAAGGGCATACAGGTACGCGTGCACGCCGGTCGGGACCTCCGTGAGTCCGGTCGCGGGTCCCGCAGACTTGATCGCCATGGGGATACCCGCAATCGTCTCACAGGGAGGATGAACGGGGAGATGCAGAAGTAAACAGCATCTCCCATTCTGCCTAGCAACAAGTGACACTGATCTCTGCTCCCTGTGATTGGAGCAGAGATCAGTGACTGTCACACACAGCCACGCCCCCCACAGTTAGCAACACACCCCTAGGACACACTTAACCCCTACACTGCCACCCCCTGGTTAACCCCTTCACTGCCAGTGTCATTTACACAGGAATCAGTGCATTTGTATAGCACTGATTGCTGTATAAATGACAATGGTCCCAAAAATGTGTCAAAAATGTCCGATGTATCCACCATAATGTCGCCATAATGTCGCAGTCACAATAAAAATCGCTGATCGCTGCTATTACTAGTAAGAAAAAACTATTAATAAAAATGCTATAAAACTACCCCCTATTTTGTAAACGCTAAAACTTTTGCGCAAACCAATCAATAATCGCTTATTGCAATTTTTTTAATCAAAAATATGTAGAAGAATACGTATCAGCCTAAACTGAGGAAAAAAATATATTTTTTTATATTTTTGGGGGATATTTATTATAGCAAAAAGTAAAAAATAATGCGTTTTTTTCAAAATTGTTGCTAATTTTTTGTTTACAGCCTAAAAAATAAAAACCACAGGGGTAATCAAATACCACCAAAAGAAAAGCTCTATTTGTGGGAAAAAAAAGGACGTCAATTTTGTTTGGGAGCCACGTCGCACGACCGCGCAATTGTCAGTTAAAGCAACGCAGTGCCATATCGCAAAAAGTGCTCTAGTCGTAAGCCAGCAAAATGGTCCAGTCTGAAAGTGGTTAACTGTGTAGGACCCACAACTAGGTAAGCAGGCATTATTAAGAAAGAAAGAAAAATGAGGGGGAAGGTGAAGGTCCTCTTTAATCAATTGCTTTCAGTGCAATAAAACTGGAGTTTCCTAGAAAACGACAACTTTTCTGTGAATCTTAAAGCATTACCTTATTTTATTTATTTATTACAGGTACTTATATAGCTCCGTCAATTTACGCAGCACTTTACATGCATATTGTACATTCACATCAGCCCCTGCCCTCAAGGAGCTTACAATCTAAGGTTACATTGAGTTTTTTGTCAATCCAGAGACCCCCTGCAAAAAGTTTATCACTTGCTCCTTTTGGGTGTTAGGATACTGAAATCTTTGCAGTTATAATTTAGGCCGGTCCCTAACCTGATTACTAGCGTGTTAACACTTTTAACACAAAATTTGCCCTCTGGTTCCCCGCGGAAAAAAACCCTACAACTGCACTCTTTTGCCGCGTACACACGGTCGGAATTTCCGATGGAAACAGTCCGATGGGAGCTTTTCATCGGATTTTCCGACCGTGTGTATGCCCATCGGTCTTTTTCTGTCGGAATTTCCGACGGACTTTGGATTGAGAACCTGTTCTTAATTTTCCGATCGTGTGTATGCAATTCCGACACGCAAAATTCCGACGCATGCTCGGAAACAATTCGACGCATGGTCAGAAGCATTAAACTTCCCTTTTATAGTGCAGTCGAAAGTTTTTTAAGGCGTGGTGTTATCGACCATCGGAATTTGGTGTGACCGTGTGTAGGCAAGACAGTTTGAGCGAAATTCAGTCGGAATTCCGTCGGGAAAACCATCAGAGCTTTTTCCGACGAGAATTCCGACCGCGTGTACGCGGCATTTGACTTGTCCCAGATACTAATACTAGACCTGGAATTTAGGAGACTACAATACACTCTACATGCAAAAGGCTCATTAGTCCCCTCTTTGCCTCCTCTGTGTACATCCACGTGTAAATGCTTCCATGACCCAAAACCAGGAAGACATTTATTGTTTTTGGAAAGGAGTTCAGTAAAGCATTTACTTTTAAACTGTTAATAGCTTTTGTGGAGCTAAAGTGCTTGCATACATTTGGCAAGGACTTGTCTTGTCATTGATTATTTTATATAAACAAAACTTGTTTTTCCTAATTAACGAAGGGACTAGTTTTGTGAATATTCATATATAAATAGAAACTGTTTACACTGAGACATAATTGTTGGTTTATATTGCGTGCAGGTGTAGCAATTGCATGGGAGTTCCGGTGTGGTATTTTTCTTATGTTAGGCTAAATAGGGAATTAACATATCATCATATATTAAATGAACATACATTATATGAGGCACACAGAGCTGTGCAACCACAAGGATCTGTTGTCATTGTATGCATTACAGTATAAGTACATCTCTGAAACCCTGCAAACTAAAACTACGCTGATAATGCAAATAGTCATTCTGTTGTTGATGATCCCCATATGCTTTTGCAGAGTAGACTTCTAATGTGTACTATGAGACTTTGCATGTATTGCAGCAAAAGCAACACAAGAGAATAGCTCTTTGTTTCCTGAAAGCTTACTAGATTTCTAAACTTATTTAGCCATTTATTGGTCATTTCTGAGATTAGTCTGTTCTTTAGGTGCAGAGCTCTGTTAAATCATTAACGGAATAAAAATATTGGCATTAGCTATTGTAATCTACAGCAATTAGATTTATACTTCCATGTTCATATTTACAGAGCTTTACCTTGTACACAGCAAGTATTCAGTAATGTATGAACTGAAGCAAAGTGTGCAGCGACCTCTAATGTTCACATAGTATATTGCAAGTAATCAC
This sequence comes from Lithobates sylvaticus, assembly GCA_028564925.1. NCBI lineage: Eukaryota > Metazoa > Chordata > Amphibia > Anura > Ranidae > Lithobates > Lithobates sylvaticus. Next base: position 291,405,466 of record CM053026.1, read on the forward strand.
ATTTTATCACATTCATTTTGTTTCTGTTTAGACTAGTACTGTACACACATTGAGAATTTACGGATGTAGGACCATCCTTTTTTTTTTTTTTGCTTGCTAGTCTCATATCGAAAATGTATAGGTTACTAAAGTTACAAAAGAATAGAACTTCGGAAGTAATGTAATGTATTGTATTGTATTGTAATGTATTCTTTCGTTACCCAGCATTCGTGGTCTTGGTCACACAATTTTTTTCATACAAATACTATACTAATTACACGAAAGAAAAAATTCTGTGCTTGTCCCTTTGGATATTTTCACATGAACTGTTGTGATCTGCTGTTGAAAGCTGTGTACTAATGTATAGATTATTGGACAATTGCTCCAAATGCATTTTTTTTTACCTTGAATCAAAATGGCACTCAGAACAAAACAGAAACCTTTCCTCAGTACCTGGAACATTGTCCGTCTCCTTGACAGTATTAGGAAAGCGTGGATTCTCTAGTGTCATTGACAACCCAGCAACCAGGCACTTCTCAGGATGCCAGCTTGTTGGCCCTCCTCCAAAGAGTCCTCCCCTGGTCACTTACACGAGCTGCGGTGCCCCTCCAAGTTGAGAGCGCACCCGGATGCCTTGAATCCTCCCCCTGTGCCTCGGACCAGCCGGTTCTGAGACTCGGGAACAGACGGATCCTTGCCCCAGACCAAACAGGTCTGTGGGGCTTGTCAGATCAACCATGTTGCGGTGCGGCACACGCTCCCTTGACCGAGACCCCTCGCAGGGTTACCCCAGTCCAGCTCCAGGAACAGGCAGCTCCGGCCTAATGAACCCTGAACACGTGACTCCAGCATCTTAAGTACGCTTCCCCAGACTCCTCAGCGGGGCCAAACGCACCCACTGATTGGCTCCGGGGAATGCCAGTACCCAAACGTCCAACCAGGCCTGCTACTGAGCCTGTCATGTGTGCAGTGAACCTCACTGCACACATGATCAGGCAGAACCCCAAAACAGCCCAGCCAAATTGATGCTAAAACTTCCCTAACCAATTAGCTCTCAGAACCCCTTAACTGTTCTGAGAGACAAAAAATAACTACATTTACACATAGCGGACACCTAAAAAAGGTGTCACCGCTACAACTACGTACAGCAACAAAATGCCATCATGCTAACTTATGTGCAAAAAATAAATCAGGGAATATCTGCCGCATAGGCCAACATTACAATTTATGTAAACAGTTAAAAAAAAAAAAGGCTTAGTGTTGCATATAAACATTTGTTGAAGTCAGCAGCATAAAACAGTCATAAGTCTGTCATCTGATCATGCACAAGGCATCTCTTTATACAATGAACCATTTATTACTATCAATTTTCCTTTTCACAGATTTCATGTGTGTGCAGAAAAGGCTATGCTAAATCACACACAAGAGAAGTGACCCTGTTATCACTTGCTATCCTGATAGGCTTGTTTTTCTTTTTGCTTGAAAAAAAAATCAGTTATGCATACCAGAACAGCTGGTTCTACTTTGTATTAGATCAGCTATCTCAAACTGTTGTGGGACTACAAGTCCCACCATGCCTCTGCCTGAGGGAGTCATGCTTTTAACTGTCAGCCTTGCAATGCCTCATGGGACAACAGCTGGAGGGCCACCAGTTTGACACTACTGTATTAAATCCTTTTTAACAAGTTTTTTGTCAACAGTAGTTAGACTTTAGATTTTTAGAATTAGCCAACCAAATAACTTCATTGTAAAGAGTGTGCCTATGGTAGGTCACATCTTTGGATGCCTATGTGTAACACTGGTGTAGCAAGAGGTATCTTCAGAGAGCAGTTAACCCCTTAAGGCACAGCACATCACTTCTATTTAGTTCAGGGCAGTCTGAGCTCTGTCACCTGAACATCTGGCCCCCTGTCGGTGTTAATGTTTGCTTGTGTTCCCCAAGTTACTGCTACACTGACTCGAAGTCTGTACTCACCTGGGGCACCACCAGTGGGTGTGAAGATCATTGCCCACACTAGTCACCCCCTTGGGAATACTGGTCAGAATCCAGCCTGGCAGAACCAGATTAACAGTGCTCTACAGAGCCCTACACTCTTCACTGGTGACTCTTCCCACCACACACAGGTTGTTTTTAAATTTGGTGTTATCGCTCTCACTCTCTCATACTGCTCACTGGAAGTTCAACATGGCACCTTATGGCAAAAGAATTGTTGCTCTACAGAAAGATGGCCTAGGCTATAAGATGATTGCCAAGACCCTGAAACTGAGCTGCCAAGACTATACAACGGTTTAACAGGACAGGTTCCACTGAGAACAGGCGTGTGCTCAGCATCATATCAAGAGGTTGTCTTTGGGAAATAGACATATATGAGTGCTGCCAGCATTGCTGCAGAGGTTGAAGGGGTGGGGGGTCAGCCTGTCAGTGCTCAGACTATATGCCGCACACTGCATCAAATTGGTCTGCATGGCTGTCGTCCCAGAAAGAAGACTCTTCTAAAGATGATACACAAGAAAGCCCGCAAACAGTTTGCTGAAGACAAGCAGACAAAGGACATGGATTACTGGAACCATGTCCTGTGGTCTGATGAGACCAAGGTAAACTTATTTGGTTCAGATGGTATCAAGAGTGTGTGGCAGCAACCAGGTGAGGAGTACAAAGATAAGTGTGTCTTGTCTACAGTCAAGCATGGTGGTGGGAGTGTCATGGTCTGGGGCTGCATGAGTACAGCCAGCACTGGGGAGTACAATTCATTGAGAGAACCATGAATGCTAACATGTACAGTGACTTACTGAAGCAGAGCATGATCCCCTCCCCTCAGAGACTGGGCCGCAGGGCAGTATTCCAACCCCAAACACACCTCCAAGATGACCAGTGCTTTGCTAAAGAAGCTGAGGGTAAAGGTTATAGACTGGCCAAGCATGTCTCCAGACCTAAACCCTATTGAGCAGCTGTGGGGCATCCTCAAACAGAAGGTGGAGGAGCGCAAGGTCTCTAACATCCACCAGCTCCGTGATGTCATTGTGGAGGAGTGGAAGAGGACTCCAGTGGCAACCTGTGAAGCTCTGGGGAACTCCATGCCCAAGAGGGTTAAGGCAGTGCTGGAAAATAATGATGGCCAAACAAAATATTGACACTTTGGGCCCAATTCGGACATTTTCACTTAGGGGTGTACTCACTTTTTTGCCAGCGGAAGTTTAGACATTAAAGCGGGATTTCTGCCGAAATTTTTTTTTTTAAAGTCAGCAGCTACAAATACTACAGCTGTGGACTTTTAAAATATGGACACTTACCTGTCCAGCGCTCCCGCCATGTCGGCACCCGCCTTGCGGCTTCACTTCCCGGTTCTCTACTGCGCATGCGCGAGTCGCGCTGCGCAATACGGATAGTCCCTGCTGTCTCTGGGACCCGTGTGTTTCCCAGCAGACAGCGGATAGGAAGTGGCGTAGATACCCGCAGATTCTGTGGCTATCTATGCCCGGAAGTGGGTGCAGATACCTGTATTATACAGGTATCTGCACCCCCTCCCCCCTCCCCCCTGAAAGGTGCCAATTGTGGCACTAGAGGGGGGGATGGTTCCGATGAGCGGAAGTTCCACTTTAGGGTGGAGCTCCGCTTTAATGGCTGTGTGTTGAGTTATTTTGAGGGGACAGCAAATTTACACTGTTATACAAGCTGTACACTCACTACTTTACACTGTAGCAAAGTGTTATTTCTTCAGTGTTGTTACATGAAAAGATATAATAAAATATTTACAAAAATTTGAGGGGTGTACTCATTTTTGTGAGATACTGTATATATAGTGCTGTGTCATGGCTTAGGACGACAAGGCCCAGGCCCAGGGCAACACTTTGCAGGGGGAGGCAAAAAAGCCGCTCCCTGCATGGAAAAATGCCCCCCCAACCCATCCATCCGAGTCCCGCCTCCCACACACATACAGCGCGCTCTCGAACTGTGCGGTATTACGCACACTAGAAACAAGTGGGAGTGCTGTCCAGACAAACTCCTGCCCGCTCCCCTCCAATCGCAGTAAATGGCCACAGGCATACCGCCCTCTTCCTCACCAGTGTGTGCCCTTCCCTGCCCCACGTCGGGGGTGTTTGTGCAGACGTGTTAGTGGAACGGGGAGAGAGAGGGCACGCTGCTAGTGGCGTGTGGTGATCTGTATGTAAATCGGGTCAACGTGTCCAACCAAAAAGTGTTTGGAGGAGCTGGGTTAGGGGGCGGTGATTGGGTGTGTCAGCTGTTAGCAAAGTGCACCTGTTTAATGCACGCCTAGTGGTGGAAAACATTTTGTGGGCGGGGTTAATATTGGTGGAAGAAGTGACAGGTTGTCTTAGGGATCTTTGTACTGGAACCTTATAGGCTAATGACAGGCAGAATAATTGTCAGTGGGCTGTGTCTGCTTTTTATTCCAGAGCCTCAGCCCTCAACTGCAGCACATTTACTATGCAAATACTGACTTCATTACAAGTCAGACCACACCCCCCTCACAACTGTGCAGTGGAGGTTGACCATGCCTCCTGCCCCGCCCATTAATTCATTTATTTTATTTCTAGGAATCCATGGAAAACGCTGTGCATGCATATTTGATGCAGATTAAAAACGCACTGGATTGCATCCGAACGCACTCCAGATCAGTTCCGGATGTGTTTCTGCATGCGTGTTTTTAATGCACTTTTGACATGTTCCGGTGCATTTGTGATGCGTTTCCGAAAGCATTCCAGATGCTTTTTTTCTTCTTTTTTCTTGGATTTTTTTTCACTGTACTAGGGTCTGGTACTAGGGTATGTTAATATTGTTAAAGTTGTTGTTAATATTTATTTTTGGAACTTAATTCTGCATAAAACATTTAACAGTGTAATTTCATGAGATAATTTACAAGGGCGTGTTTAGGGGAGGACTTAGGAGCAGGGTAGGGGTTGGGTGTGGCAAGTGGTGGCGAGTAACTCTTAAGGCCTGGCTAGTGGGTTAGGACTTGAAATTTTGAGGCCTGCATTGTACATTCCCATCAGTCCCTGCCCTCAAGAAGCTTACAAGTAGGCACCTGGTACCCACTTGTAATGTACAGAGAGGAAGAGGTGGAGCTCTAAGAGGAAAAGGTCGGCCATAGCCGAAAGACGGCTACAGCGTGGTTGGCCAATACTATGCAATACTCTGCCAATACAACTATGCCAATACTCTGCCAATACAACTATGCCAATACTCTGCAATACTATGTAATACTTTGCAATACTATGTAATACTTTACCAAATTTTCAGTCTTTTTTGATTTATAGCGCAAAAAATTAAAAACCCAGCGGTGATTAAATACCACCAAAAGAAAGCTCTATTTGTGTGAAAAAAAGGACAAACATTTCATATGGGTACAGTGTTGCAAGACTGAGTAATTGTCATTCAAAGTGTGAGAGCTGAAAATTGGCCTGGTTAGGAAGGGGGTTTAAGTGCCCAGTGGTCAAGTTCTCTGATCCCTGCAGCTCCTCCAGAGTTACCATGGGACTCTTGGCTGCTTCTCTGATGAATGCTCTCCTTGCCCGGCAGTTTAGGTGGATGGCCATGTCTTGCTAGGTTTGCAGTTGTGCCATACTCTTTCCATTTTTGGATAATGAATTGAACAGTGCTCCATGAGATGTTCAAAGCTTGGGATATTTTTTATAACCTAACCCTGCTTTAAACTTTTCCACAACTTTATCCCTGACCTGTCTGAGGTGTTCCTTGGCCTTCGTGATGCTGTTTGTTCACTAAGGTTCCCTTACACACCTCTGAGGGCTTCACAGAACAGCTGTGTTTATACTGATATTAAATTACACACAGGTGGACTCTATTTACTAATTAGATGACTTCTGAAGGCAATTGGTTCCACTAGATTTTAGTTAGGGGTATCAGAGTAGAGGGGGCGGAATACAAATGCACGCCACACTCATAAATGTATTTGAAACAAATGTTGAAAACCATTTATCATTTCCTTCCACTTCACAATTATGTGCCACTTTGTGTTGGCCTATCACATAAAATCCCAATAAAATACATTTATGTTTTTGATTGTAACATCACAAAATGCGGAAAAAATGTCAAGGGGTTTGAATACTTTTTATAGGCACTGTATTAAAGGGGTTGTAAAGGCAGAAGTTTTTTTATCTTAATGTATTCTATGCATTAAGATAAAAAAAAACTTATGTGTATAGCAGCCACCCCAGCACCCCTCTAATTACTTACCTAAGCCCCATCTCTCTCCAGCGATGTCCATGAATCTCTTAGCTGTCCATGACACTTCTCCTGATTGGCTGAGACACAGCAGTGGTGCCATTGAGAGGAGGCGGGGCCGGTTAGGGCTCCGTGTCTGAATGTATAGACGGAGCTCTGACTCGGCTGCCCACATAGAGAGCTGCTGGCTGTGGGGGCATTCGATAGGAGGGACGGGCCAGGAGCAGTGAAGAGGGACCCAAGAAGAGGAGGATCTGGGCTACTCTGTGCAAAACCAACTGCACAGAGGTGGTAAATATAACATGCTTGTTATAATAATAATAATAATAATATGAATAATAATACTACAGGATTTATATAGCACCAACAGTTTACGCAGCGCTTTACAATATAAAAGGGAGACAATACAGTTAAAATACAATAAAATACAAGAGGATTAAGAGGGCCCTGCTCAGAAGAGCTTACAATCTAATAGGGTGGGGCAGGTGGTACAAAAGGTTGTAACTGTGGGGAATGAGCTGATGGAAGTGGTAGAAGATTAGTTAGAGACGTGATAGGCTTTCCTGAAGAGATAAGTTTTCAGGGAGAGTAGGGGATAGCCGGACAGGTGGAGGTAGCGAGCTCCAGAGGATGGGAGAGGCTCTGGAGGAATCCTGGAGACGAGCATGAGAGGAGGAGACGAGAGAGCTTGAGAGTAGGAGGTCTTGAGAAGAGTGGAGAGGATGGTTTGGGTGATATTTGGAGACAAGTTTGGTGATGTAGCTTGGTCAGAGTTGTGAATGGCTTTGTATGTTGTGGTTAGTATTTTGAATTTAATTCGCTGGGTGATTGGGAGCCAGTGTAGGGATTGGAGGAGAGGGTTGGCAGACACTGAGTGGTTGGTAAGGTGGATAAGTCTGGCAGCAGCATTCATGATAGACTGAAGAGGGGGATAGTCTATGAAGAGGCCGGCCAATGAGAAGGGAGTTGCAATAGTCAAGGCGAGAGATAACAAGGGAGTGAATAAGGAGCTTGGTGGTTTCATTTTTTAAAAAGGGGCAAACTTTAGAGATGTTACGGAGGTGAATTCTACAAACTTTTGACTTGTTATTTTAATTTTTTTAAACAAATCTTTACAATCACTTATGATCTACCAAATCCCCCAGATCCTTCTCCACTATGGATTGGTTGTACTCCCCCTAGTACTTAGGATAAAAATTCTTAGCCCCCAAGAGAATAACTTTACATTTATAAACATTAAGCCCAGGTTCACACTGACAGCTTTGGTTTCTGCACAGATGGCTATTGAAATCACACCCCGAAGTAGCCAAAAGTAGTACAGAAACTACTTTTGAGAACCGGTGAGGTGCCACAAAGTCGGCGTCGCACCAATTCGAATAGTGCCAATGCCAGCAATAGCTGCCGATTTGGCATGCGATTTGACATGTCAAATCGCATGCCAAATGGCTGCAATGTGAACCTAGGTTAAACATCATTTGCCACATAGTTGCCCAATTAAACAGTGCATTGAGGTCTGCTTGTAAGTTGGAGACATCCTGTAAGGAGGTTATTCCATGGCATAGCTTGGTGTCATCTGCAAAGACTGAAATCTCAGACCCTATATCACTTATAAAGATATGAAAAAGTAAGGGTCCCAACACTGAACCTTGGGGTACACCGCTGATCACCTTAGACGCTATAACTTTTGCACACTGGCTTTTTTCAAGATGCATAATAAGGAGGCACTCGAAGAAAGATGGGCTGCATGGTCGAGTCGCCAGAAGAAAGCCATTACTATGCAAACGCCACAAAGTATCCCAATTACGATACGCCAAATAGCACAGAGACAAGCCTCAAACCTTCTGGTACAAAGTAATTTGGAGTGATGAGATCAAAATTGAGCTTTTTGGCCACAACCATAAACGCTACATTTGGAAAGGAGTCAACAAGGCCTATGATGAAAGGTACACCATTCCTACTGTGAAACACAGAGGTGGATCGCTGATGATTTGGAGATGTGTCAGCTACAAAGGCACAGGAAATTTGGTCAAAATTGATGAGAAGATGAATGCAGTATGTTATCAAAAAATACCGGAGGAACATTTGCATTCATCAGCCAGGACGCTGCTCATAGGACGTACTTGGACATTCCAACATGACAATATTCCACAACACAAGGAAAAATACTGAAGCACTGGATCTTGGTGCAAGGTGGGTTTCTATACCCCAAGCAGTCCTATCAGGTGCAGCCTAATCACTTGTATGGCCCATCTACTAGGAGACACCCACTGGTGGCCACCAGAACTACACCCTTTGGTTCTACACACATTGCCACCAGCAGGTGACCCAAGCAATGACAGCGGTCCCGACAGTCCCCCCCCCCCCTTAACGCTCTATTCTGCCGTTATCCTGACAGTCAATGTGGATGTGGGAAAAGTCCAAAAAAGTTCCCCCTCCCAGTCTGCGGGTTTCCTTGCATTCTTCAGGCCAGAGTCTTTTAACCTGCTGTGAGGTGTGCCACCTTAGTCAGGTAATGGACTGTGCGCCCCACCGATAGGGTCTAGAAAATTAGGTCTGGTACCAAAAACTAGTTGGGCAGCAGGCATGCAACCATTGGGGGCTGAAAACAAAGGGACATTAAAATCAGGCTGGGCATCAAGCAAGGGAAAAACAGTGAAAAGCTGGGCATCAGGCAGGACAGCCTCAGCGGCACGCTGGGCATCAGGGGCAGGAAAGCATCATCGGCAAGCTGGGCATCAGGAACCGAATCAGCAGGCACTGTGTCAGCAGGCTGGATAGCAGGCACCAGATCATCGGGCTGGGCAGCGGGCACTGGATCATCAGGCTGGGCAGTGGGCACCGGGTCATTCGTCACAAGATCAATGGGCCCTGGATCATCAGGCTGGGCAGCAGACACCAGGTCATCAGGCTGGGCAGTAGGCACTGAGTCATCCATCACCAGATCAGCAGGCACCGGGTCATCAGGCTGGGCAGTGGACACTGGGTAATCAGGCACAGGATCAGCAGGTACCGGGTCATCAGGCTCTGGATCAGCAGGCTGGGCAGCGAGCAGAGGCATATCAGGCTGGGCAGCAAGCAGAGGCACTTAGTACTACTTAGTTGGTAGCAGGGTGTATTGGGCTGAAAATGTGGTTGCTGTGGGTGTAGGAGAGAAAGACATCTTAGCGGGCAGGAATCTAGCCACAGGAATGGTTGCAAGCTGACAGAGGCTGAGTTCAATGAAATTTGACCATGCCTGCAATAATGGTTGCACAAAATCTAATTTACATACTGCCTGTCTGATCAGAGATTGCACTGAATTAATACATTCTACTTGCACCTGTTGGGAGCATGCTGAGTAGGGTTCGGAGACTCAATGCTCTGTCTAATTGGGCGACTATGTGGCAGATGAGGTTTAATGTTGATAAATGTAAAGTTATGCACTTGGGGGCTAAGAATATGCATGCATCATACATGCTAGGGGGAGTACAACTGAGGGAATCCGTAGTGGAGAAGGATCTGGGGGTTTTGGTAGATCATAAGCTTAATAATAGCATGCAATGTCAAGCTGCGGTTTCCAAAGCGAGCAAAGTCCTTTCTTGTATTAAGAGATGTATGGACTCCAGAGAGAGAGATATCATTTTGCTCCTGTTCAAATTATTAGTAAGACCTCATCTGGAATATGCAGTTCAGTTTTGGGCACCAGTTCTCAAAAAGGATATTGGGGAACTGGAGAAAGTGCAGAGAAGGGCAACCAAACTGATAAGAGGCATGGAGGAGCTCAGCTATGAGGAAAGATTAGAGGAACTGAATATATTCACCCTTGATAAGAGGAGATTAAGGGGGGATATGATCAACATGTATAAATATATAAGGGGTCCATATAGTGAACTTTTTTTTTCACTGACAGACTCCATGGCAGCCAACGTGTGGGTTTAGTCCCGCCTCCACTACCCTATAGGACGTTACTCCCATAAATCTTTGCTCCCTGCCAGAGGCCGTGTTCTTTTTTTGTCCTCCTCCGAAGGACCTATACTATGTCTTTCTACCTGAAGATTATCGTTCCCCCCTGTGATACGGACTGGCCGAGCGACTGGGAGTCGCACATTTCCAATAAGCTCTGGCTACTAGCGGAGTATGGAAAGGGGCATATGGAAGAGGCGCTGAAGAGGTGTGTTCCTGGTCACTGACAAGGCAGAACCGCGTTATGGTCGTTAATCCTGGCTACTAGCAGGTGACTGTTTCCCCCTACAAAGTCCGGCATGTAAGTTTTTCCTACCTTCGGCCAAACGATCGTTCACAGGAGGGGTGAGTTCTGCATGGCAGCCTTTTTTCTGTTGTTTTTGGCAGTGTATTTTGTGCTGGTTCTGTGTCCCCATACACCGCTGGTGCGGTGTGTCTGGTCATCATGGCGGCTGGTTCCTTGTGCGTTCCAGCCGCCGAGTCCCTTCCTCGTTCGCCGCGCGGTCGTTCTGCGCATGCGCAGAGCCAGCGCGAGAACGAGGCTTGGTTCGCGCATGCGCGTAGCGGTATTCGCGCATGCGCACTAGCATCGTGGCCGTCGCGCTGATGACGTCACGATAGGCGGCAGATTTAAAAGGGGAAAGACAGATTTCAGGCTCTGGAATGCCTGTAAGTCTGCAGAAGCACTCCAGAGAGCCCGTTTTTTCTACAAAAGGTAGGGAATCCTTGGTGGCCTGCTCTGCTGTCTTTGTTTGATGTTTTTTTGTAGTTTTTGATTTGGGTCAATTCTGTTTGCAGCATAATGGACCTTCCCGGACCACTTGTGCCGTCACCGCCTGCTAGTGGCCAGCCCTCTCGCAGCAGGTATTTTAGGGGGGGCATTCCCTGGGGTGCCTGCTGGGGGAGGGGGGAGGGTGGAACATCATCATAGGTGATGTTCCGCTGACACGGTGGATCTGTCTTTTTCTTTCAGCCCTTCCAGGTCTACTCAACACCGGAGTTCGCATAAAGGAAGCGGTTCATCTAAATCCCGCCGGCACTCCTCTTCCAGATCTAGACACCATGGTTCTTCTGCGAGATCCAGTCATCGTAGCCGGGAACCATCCCGCTCTTCTACGACTCGCCCCAGCCATTCTGAAGGGTCATGCTGGGGGTGTAGGGCTCAAGTCCCTAGGGACAAGTCCCTTTGTGATGCCTGTTACGTAAAGGCGACTGGAGAAAGGACTGACTCTGGCCAACAGTTAAAATCTATGGTGGAGAAGATGGTCAAGGACAGCTTAAAGGAGCTGGAAGCCCCTCATGTATCTCCTGTAGAGTCGCCCAAATCTCCTGTGAGGGATACCCAGGTTCAAGATACTTGGGAAGCCTCGTTACCAAGCCATCCATCCGCGGATCTCTCCGATAGTGAATCTGAGGAGGATGTGGCTGGTTCCGGTTTTGATTTTGCTCTGCTCCCTCCGTTGGTCAAAGCCATCAAGGAAACCTTGAATTGGGAAGAGCCGGTGACGGCTCCAGCGAAGCAGAGAAAATTTTTCAAACAATTAAAGAAGGAGCGGATCAGTTTTCCCTTTCTGTCGGAACTAGGAGAGGTTATTACGGAAGAATGGGGAAAGGTAGAGAAGAAGAACTCTCTCCTGCCAAAAATTCAGAAGCTGTACCCATTCAGAGAAGAAGAGGTAAAGCAGCTGGAATCACCCCCCCTAGTGGATGCGGCAGTAATGCGGTTGGTCAGACATGTGACCCTTCCCTTAGAGGACACGGTCTCCTTCAAGGACGCTCTAGACAGAAGAATTGATTCTGACCTGAAGCGGGTCTACCTTATGGCTGGCACGGCCTGTAAACCGGCCCTGGCTCTGGCGGCCTTGTCTAGAGCAATGGAGGTCTGGTCCGACAGTGTCGACGAGACACTCAGGGGTGTCTCAGAAGAGCTAGCCAGGAGTTCTCCTATACAGGAGCTGAGGCTGGCCTCGGCTTTCTTGGGGGAGGCCTCAATTGACATTATTCGTCTCCTGTCTCGAGTTATGCTATCCTCTGTGACTGCCAAGCGTGCCCTGTGGCTCCGTCCTTGGCTGGCCGACCCGGCATCTAAGCAGGTTTGGTGCCGGATCCCCTTTGACGGTTCGTCTTTGTTTGGGAATAGGTTGGATAGTGCTATAACTCGGGCCACGGGCGGTAAGTCTGGGTTCCTTCCCCAAGACAGACGCCAACAAAATCCCAGAGGTTCGTTTCCAAGGAAGCAAGGTCAAGACCGTGCCAGGGAGGCACGCAGTTACAGGCCCGGGAAGGAATTCTCCAGGTCTTGGAGGTCCAGGCAATCATCTTTCAAAAAAGCTACAAAAAGCAGTTTGTCGGGTGACAAACAACCGACCAAGTCCTTTTGAGAGCGAGCCCGTCCAGACGGACCGGGTGGGAGCTCGCCTGCTCCTTTTTCGGCACGTCTGGGCGGCCTCAATCCAGGATTTCTGGACCGTCAGGACGGTTTCCTCAGGACACACTTGGACGTTCAGCAGGGTCCCCAAGTGCAGGTGTGTCCCCACATCCATTCCAACATCAGAAGGAAAAAGGATGATACTTTCAACCTACGTAAAATCTTTATTGGAACAAGGCGCAGCTATTCCCGTGCCAGTCGAGCAACGTGGTATGGGAATATATTCCCCTCTTTTCTTAGTCCAGAAGAAGAGCGGGGCGTGGAGACCCGTAATAGACCTGACATATCTGAACCGCTTCATAAAGAAGGAGAGGTTCAAGATGGAGACCCTGGCCACAATCCAACAGTCAGTACAGCCAGGGGATTGGATGGTCTCCATAGACCTAAAAGACGCCTACTTCCACGTGCCCGTCGCAAAAGACTTCCAACAGTTCCTGCGGTTCTCCATAGACCAGGTTCATTTACAATTCACTTGCCTTCCCTTCGGTCTGTCCACTTCTCCACGTACCTTCTCGAAGGTCCTACTAGCAATCGTAGCTCTACTAAGGATCAGAAAAATCCGGATCCATCACTACCTGGACGATCTACTCTTGTTGGCTCAGGACAGAAGTTGTCTGGTAGATCACAGAGATCAGACCATCTCAACGCTCAAGGAGTTCGGATGGCTCCTGAATACGGAAAAAAGCCAGCTGGAACCTTCACAGTATCTCGTGTTCCTGGGAGCATTCTTCAACACGGTGAGAGGTACCATCTCTCTGCCCGAGGAAAAGGTCAGAATAGTGCGAGACAGGATCCACCTGGCTCTCGCGTCCCCTCATCTCAGCACTCGGTATTGCCTGAAGGTCATAGGCACCATGGTGTCCACAATACCGATGGTGAAGTGGGCACAGTGGAGAATGCGTCCTTTTCAGAAGGGTTTTCTTCTCCAGTGGTCGGGAGACAAAGTCCAGACAATTCGTGTCACTCAAGTCATGAGGAGTTCCCTCTTCTGGTGGCTTCAGCGAGAGAACCTACTGAATTGCCATTCCCTTCTTCCGATCAGGTGGATAACAGTAACATCAGATGCCAGCAACAGAGGTTGGGGGGCCCATTGTCTGATGGAGGTGGCTCAGGGCACTTGGGACTTTCCCTCTCGAGGGATAGTCTCGAACGTCCTGGAGTTGCGTGCAGCCTTTCTAGCTCTGGTGGCCTTCCCTCATCTGATATCGGGAGAGTCGGTTGTTCTCAGATTGGACAACACAACAGCTGTTGCCTACATAAGGAAACAAGGGGGCACCAGGAGTCGTTCCCTACTGGCAGAAGTGGAACCTATCATGCGCTGGGCACAGAGGAATCTAGCCAACCTGACGGCAACCTATGTTCCCGGGGTTCTCAACGTCCAAGCGGACTTTCTCTCAAGGGTGCAGCTGGACAACAACGAGTGGGCTCTGCACGAGGAGGTGTTCAGTTGGGTGGTATCCCTAGGGATCTCTCCAGAAGTGGATCTCTTTGCCTCCCAGTACAACAGGAAGCTGGCGAGATACTACTCGCGGTTCAGGGATCCACAAGCTTACGGGGTGGATGCACTAACGGAGCGCTGGTGGTTCCGCACAGCCTATGCCTTCCCTCCAACTCCGATCATCTTTCAATTCCTGAGGAGACTCAGATGGGAGGAAGTGGAGATGGTGGCTATAATCCCACACTGGCCCAACAGACCGTGGTTTCCTCTCCTGTCTCTGCTCAGCTTCCGAGACCCAGTTCCTCTTCCGACCCGTCGGGACCTGCTCTCCCAGGGCACGATCCTCCACCCGTGTCCAGGTCACCTACAGTTGAAGGCCTGGTTCTTGAGAGGGGAAGGTTGGAGGCACTAGGGTGTCCCAAGGAGGCTATTCCCACCCTCCTGAGTGCAAGGAGGCGTAGCACCAACAAAGTATATGAGCGGATCTGGGCAAGATTTTCGTCCCATATGTCTTCCAGAGCCAATTCATGTGGTTCCCCGGCAGTTCAGGACATCCTAAGTTTTCTGCAGTCAGGTCTGGACCTACCTTTGTCGGTCAGTTCCCTTCGTGTTCAGGTGTCAGCTATTTCCGCCTTCACGGGAGTGTCATGGGCCAAACATGCCCTTATCCAACAATTTTTCAAAGGGGCAATGAGATTGAGACCCCAAAGGAAGCCAAGATTCCCTAAATGGGATCTGCCTCTTGTTTTGGACTTTTTTTCTCATCTGGACAAGCCGCTTTCTGTCAGAGAGCTTACGTTAAAAACCGCTTTTTTAGTGGCCGTCACCTCGGCGAAGAGGGTGTCTGAAATCCAGGTTCTAGGAGCCAAAGAACCTTTCCTAACCTTCTTTCCAGACAGAGTGGTTCTGGTTCCGATGTTAGGGTCAAACCCTAAAGTCACCTCAGTTTTTCACCAGAATCAAGAAATTTCTCTACCCACCTTCAGGTCCACTGGAGTCTCAGATGTTCACCCTTTGGATGTTGGGGGTTCCCTGAAACAATACTTGGAAGTTACAGCCTCATTCCGCCAGTCGGACTATCTCTTCGTCCTGTTCTATGGAAAACACAAGGGCTCCCGAGCATCAGTCAGATCTATTGCTGCTTGGATAGTTCAAGCGATCCAGTGGGCGTATAAGGAGAAGGGGTTGGCTCCTCCTCAGGCGGTGACAGCACACTCAACCAGAAGTCTCTCAACTTCGTGGGCAGCCTCGCGCCATGTAGCTCCTGATGTGATATGCAGAGCGGCGTCTTGGTCGTCAATCCATACTTTTATGTCACACTACTGTGTTGAGCCAGCGGCTCTGTCTTCAGTTGATTTTGGTGCTAAAGTTTTGTCAATTGACGGTGTCAAATAAATCTTTGTTTGTTCAGCATTTTGCCCACCCGGGTGTGTATGGCGAGTTATTTCCCACACGTTGGCTGCCATGGAGTCTGTCAGGAAAACGGAAAATTCCTATCTAAATACTTACCGTAATTTTCCTTTCCTGATGGACTCCATGGCAGCCGGAGTTCCCTCCCAAATGGCTGGAGTAGGATAGTTACCGAACACGGCCTCTGGCAGGGAGCAAAGATTTATGGGAGTAACGTCCTATAGGGTAGTGGAGGCGGGACTAAACCCACACGTTGGCTGCCATGGAGTCCATCAGGAAAGGAAAATTACGGTAAGTATTTAGATAGGAATTTTCCGTTTTTTTTATTCCGGTGTCCTGCCGAAAAAGTTCCCCCGCCGGATAAGGACCCCCTGTACTGCGCAGGCGCAGGGCTTGCGCAGTACGAAGGACTACGGAGCTTCCGAAAATTGCCGAACCTAAACAGCTCTGAGTGAACTCTACACCGCGCAGGTGCAGTTAACATGTAATTGTACGAGGCGATGCCGCACGCTCCCGATGCTCGTGCTACTCTGCAAGGGGCATCTATCGTGTAAGTAAGGGGCGGGTCTAGTATTACTGTAACCAAGGGGCGCATTTATTATTATTGTTATATATCGAGCTCTGCCCATTAATTTAACATTCGCCCTCTTCTGTAGCCATCCGCCCCTTACACGATATAATAATAATAGACCCGCCCCTTACACGATATAATAATAATAGACCCGCCCCTTACACGATATAATAATAATAGACCCGCCCCTTACACGATATAATAATAATAGACCCGCCCCTTACACGATATAATAATAATAGACCCCGCCCCTTACACGATATAATAATAATAGACCCGCCCCTTGCTTACACGCTATAACAGATCTGCCCCTTGGTTAGAGTAATAATAGATCCGCCCCTTGGTTACACGATATATAACAATAATAATAAATGCGCCCCTTGGTTACAGTAATTCTAGACCCGCCCCTTAGTTACACGTATAGAATATTTTTTTAAAAAGTCAGTTACTTTGCTGCGTAACTAATTACTTTTCCAATGTAGTAACTGAGTTACTAACGCAATTACTTTTTGGGAGAAGTAATTTGTAACTTAACTAATTACTTTTTTAAAGTAAGATGACCAACACTGATTACAACATTAGTGTCATGGTGTTTAGGGGTTTAAAAAGTCCACACATTGGAGAAAAAAGTAAAGAGTAAAATGATGACTGTTGATAGTGCACACTTCCACCAGATTACTTCACCCGTGCTCCACACTCCCCTCTGGGGTTTAAACTCACCGCAATCCTTAGTAATATCAGCATTGAGTCAAACCTCCCAAAGCACAATCTCCTTAGATCGCTGTCTTGTACACCATCACCTCCAATTTCTCATCAGTAATCAGCCAGTAAGTCATATGTAAAGGGATAAAAAAAAGTCCAGATAGTCCAATACCGTTTGAACAATCTTTATTTTCTAAAAATATTCCTCCACACTTCACATTTAAAACATCGCTTGTCCTTCTCTTTCCAAACTGTGATACTCCTTGCTATGAGGCCAGTAATTGGTTATCTCACATTTGCTTCTAAACGGGATACTAGCAAGCATTGGACCGGATAGTTAGCTGGTGAGGTATTAGAACGTGCACTCTCACCGCTCACGGTGTCTCCTATCGCCACTTCCAGTTTGCTGTAGCCTCCTCGTGGAATGCACTTCCGGTCGTTGTATATGTCACGTCCTGACGCGTTTCGTCATCACGACTTTCTCAAAGGGCCCTCACTTAGGCGGACACCTTCTACAACGCTCCTCTCTTGACCAACAGAAGACTCAAAACTAAATTTTCCATGACACTGTAACCTACTGGAGTCAGGAAAAACATTCATAATAAAATCCTCTTTAATGTGTCCTCAAGAGATTTTATCTTCTGCACTCTCTCTGAGGACAGGATGAGTTCTAAGACCTTCCACTTAGCCTGGGGTCAAGGAGGGTTGCTAACCAGTAATCATCCTTCTCCTTTATGCCAGGTATTCTTGGGTCCTTTCGCAGGCTTTGAAGCATGAGGTTGCCCATGCACCTCAAATTTGCTGAGGCTTGAGAAGCATATTCCTCGGGGTCACAGGATGACAACATCTGGAACTTCCTCCTCCCAGCCACGTACTACTCCCAGGGGTTGGAAAGCCATTGCTTACAGATTGACACATGTCTTCCTCTTCTTTGAAGCCTATGAAAGTACCAGAATCCTCCTCCTGTGTGTTCTGTGACATAGGAATGATGGTGTCTCGATAAAGTGGGCCTTGAAAGGAAATTAAGTCCTTCTCTTCCTCCTGCTGCTCTGCCTCCAGTGCCCTGTCCATAATGCCATGCAGAGTCTGCTCCAGCAGGAACACAACATTGATTGTGTCACTAATGCATGCACTGTCACAGCTAACCATCCTTGTGGCCTCCTTAAATGGTGACAATACAGTGCATGCATGCCCTATGATCAGCCATTGGCATGGGGAAAAAAAGCTGAGGCGGCTTGAGCCTGTCGTTATGCCGTATTCGCACAGGTACTCGTTGACAGCCCTCTGCTGCATGTATAGCCGCTGAAGCATTGACAAAGTTGAGTTCCACCTGGTGGGCATGTCACAAATCAGGCAGTTAACGGGCAGGTTGATTTCCCGCTGAATTTCAGCCAACCGAGCATTGGCTGTGTATGGCCGCCTGAAATGTCTACAGACTCTTCTGGCCACCTTTAGCACATCTTGCAACCCTGGGTACATATTTAGGAAACGCTGCACCACCAAATTGAGGACATGTGCCAGGCATGGCACATGTGTCAACTTTCCCTGTCTAAGGGTGGACAGGAGGTTTGAGCCATTATCGCACACCACCATTCCTGGCTCCAGCTGGCATGGTGTAAACCACTTCTGGGCTTGTCCCTGCAGAGCTGCAAGAATCTCTGCTCCAGTGTGGTTCCTGTCCCCTAAACACACCAGCGGAAGCACTGCATGGCATCTTTTAGCCTGACTCTTTAGCCTGAACCTGATGTTCATAGGACAATTCTGCAGAGAAGGGCATGGAGGTGGCGGAGGAGGAGGAGGGGGTAGAGCTCACAGGTCTGCCATCATCACCACCAGTTGTATGGAGACGTGGGTGCACAACAAGCTGCAGCACCAAGCCCTGTCCTGCATCCTTTTGAGTTGCAAGCAGTGTTACCCAGTGTGCTGTTAACAAAATATTTTGTCCCTGCCCATGCTTGCTTGACCACGTGTCAGCATTAAGGTGGATTTTACGGCTGACTGCCTTGCCCAACGATGCCAGAACATTCCCTTCCACGTGATGGTAGAGAGATGGAATGGCCTTACGTGAAAAGTAGTAGCGACTGGGAACCTGCCATTGTGGTACAGCACATTGTGCGAATTCACGGAAGTTTTTGCCACGTTTGATGTGCCTGAGACACAGTTTGCAGATAGCAACGGTGCGATCTGCTGCAGATGTGCTGAAAAAGGCCCAGACAGCCGAGCTTTGGGGAGTGGGCCGGGAGATAACAGCTGCAGAATGTGATGGAATAGGGTGGCTGCTCTCTACTCTTTCTTGATGTTGGCCTCCTTGGGGTTGTGCCGCCTCACCTTCAGTTCACTCCTCTGCTCTATCTGGCACCCAAGTCACATCAGTGACCTCATCGTCATCATCATCTCCATCTCCTCCATTATCATCATTACCACTGGAGACAACTTGGCAATACGCTGCGGCTGGGGGAACATGAATGCCAATTTGTCTACCAGTGTTCTTCCCCACTCTCTAGGCTCATGTTCCTGTCATTCTCAACCTCAGAACCAATATCTGAATCCAGTAATGGCTGGGCATTATGAAGGGGCAAGTGGCTGATGTTGTTGTCAAATAATTCAGATGACTCCTCAATGGCTGATGTTGGGGCTATGGCAGGAATAGATGTGGACAAAGAGGCAGGTTTATCCACTGCAGGGGACTGCACACTTGTCTCTGCTTGCGTGACAGAGGATGAGGAGGATGAGGAAGGTTTAGTAGGTCAGTCCATCACCTCCTCTGCATGCTGTGGCTGGATAGCATGAGCAAACGAGGAATTGATGCCCTGCCTGAGGACTGACTACCACGTCCACCTTTGCCTGTGGACACATTTGTTGCTGGCCCCCTTACAGTGCCAAAGGAATGTCTGCCTCTCCTTGTTGTCCTCCCAGACATTATTGGGAGGGAGGGGACGGTGCTTATAAGCAAATAAACATAGATGCACTTTAATCAATGTAAAGTGGTGTTTGCTGCACTTTAATTTGAGTACTCACACTACACAGACACACTCCACAAATACACTATAATATACGGCAATATAATGCGCCAAACGTACAGTGAGGCACAGAAGTAAATGGCGTTAAACTGGCAGTAACGCACACAGAAGTAAATCGAGTTAAACTTTCAGTAACGCACACAGAAGTAAATGGCGTTAAACTGGCAGTAACGCACACAGAACTATATGGCGTTAAACTGGCAGTAACGCAATCAAATAGACATGTTCAATTGTCACTACGCTGACGCTATCTGAACTGTCCCTATCTAGCTATACACTAATGTCAAGATTACTGAAACGGTCTCACTACACTACACTGTAACTATCTGAGCTGTCCCTACTCTACACTAATGTATGTATGAGTGACACGGTCTCACTACACTACAGTGAAACTATCTGAGCTGTCCCTACTCTAGCTGCACACTATGCAAAGCTGAATGATGGTCCTCCTCACTACACTCACACTATCCCTAGACTGACACTAAACTAATATTTTACACTGACAATTGAAGCAAAATAGCACAGTATAGCACAGTAACTAACTAATAGCACTGAACAGAGCCCTGTTCTATCACTCTCCACGCCAAAATCACACTGAAAATGGTTGCCATTGAAATAATACTTTTATACTGTGGGGCGGGAATGAGCCATGATTGGATAAAGTCATGATGCCAGTGTCCAATCATGACTCTGACAGTGCTCTGTGCCCTGATTGGATGAAGCTTTTACTGCTTCAGCCAATCAGGGCTTGCAATGCACTCTTCAGTGCCGCAATGCATTGTGGTCTGTTCGGGGGGGGGGGGGCTGAACAACCGGTCAAACGTCCCAACAATGACTTTTCGGCCCATCCCTAGTTCTCAGTAACAGCATTGATACTGGTTAGTGAACTGTGTGTATGGGGGATACACAATCTTACTAGTGGCAAAAGTCTCTTGGATCCCTTACCAGTCCTACATTTATGTAATGCTGTACAGACTTCTCACATCAACCTACCCCCCCCCCCCCCCTTCCAGAACAGTGTTACCACAATGGGTCTACAGAGTCTGACATATCATAGGCTCTGTTGCTTTTTTTGCATCCATCATCAATGGGACCATAGCCTTAGAGCACCATACCTGGGGTCACTGTCCCTCCACATCAAGTTTACATAATGAAGCCTCCAAAGCATATTGATCATGTTGTGTAATATACTTATGGAGAAAAAGAAGCAATAAAGCTTGAGGTGAGGTAGGCCAAGAAAGACAAACACTGCAACATTAATGACAGCAGCAGCAGAGTAAACGGTATTCACAAATTCCCAAGGATTTTTAAGGGATGACCAGCAGATGGCAGTATTGTACTTTCTGTAGAATTATCTGGCTGATAGCACCCAGTGAGCAAAATCTTTTATTTTTTTTCATAGACTGATGTTTTTAAAAGATGCATTTTCTGTCTATAATAAAATAACGTTGAAATAGTTGATGAACCTCACAATACAATTCTAATTAGAATATTATGTCAAAAACAGAACTTTTAGG
Source organism: Lithobates sylvaticus (assembly GCA_028564925.1). Lineage (NCBI taxonomy): Eukaryota > Metazoa > Chordata > Amphibia > Anura > Ranidae > Lithobates > Lithobates sylvaticus. Next base: position 291,426,675 of record CM053026.1, read on the forward strand.
AAAATGAAAGGAAATTGAAAAGACATGTACGCAGCAGAAGCGCAGCGTAGGCACAGTACACACATGACAGGGTGCAAGGAACTGTAGCGGGGAAAGGGTTAAGGATTTGTTTTCCTTAAGGAAAGTTGTTACTGCACTTACCTTATTGGACGGGTGTTGAAGGGGTGGAGCAGTATAAAGGTTTGCTGGTTCAGGGTGGAGTCACCAGTTCGTCTAGGGGTCAGCAGGAGATAGGGAATTTCCCGGTGGAGCTGGTACGAGGCCTGGGGAAAAAATAGCAGGACACCATGAGCGGGTTGGAACACCTTTGGGAGCAACTCAGGGCAGCGGCAGACGCCCATGGAGCAGACTGGTTGCAGAGCCAGGTAACGGCCACTTTACAGGGGGCCAGCCAGGGGCCGGTTGCTAGGCGACCGGCCTCCACGCGTGCTAGGAGGGCTATCCCCCCGGAGCGCTTAAGCCCAGAGTTTATCCCCCCCAGGTCCCAGCGCAGAGTCAGGAGCCCCAGCAGAGTTAGGTCGGGCCCCCCGGCAAAACAACATGCCAGCCGGGCACAGAGGGGAAGGGGGAGGACCAGCAATAGACAGAGCCCGAGGGGGAGCGGTGGGTTACAGGCCACCAGTCGCCCCAGCGTGGAGGTGAGGGCGGAGATCCATCAGGTTGCACCCCCTGGCGATGCTCCGGTCGGGGGGGCAACCCGACGGGGGAGTACCAGAACCGTGAGCGCCGGCCCTACCTGCACAACGGCCGGCGGCTCACCTCGTGGCGGCGCCATCTTGGCGGTGGGAGGAGCCGAGGGGACAGAACACAGAACAGCAGTGTCTGAACGGCGGTCGGGAGGCCCCGCCTCCAGGATCGGCCTGGGTCCTGGGAGGGCTGGCCGAGCAGATGCCTGCGCGCTGGCCGCTCAGGCGGCGCAGGCTGATGACGTCAGCGAGGGAGCCGGAAACAGCGAGGGAGAAAGCCCTCTGGAATACACCAGCTTCCCTTCCCTGCCGAACTCTGCAGTTTCAAGCCCACAGCGCAGCAGGAGGGAAGAGAGAGCCAGCGCTTCTGCATCCAGGGCATCATCCCACAGGAGGGAGGAGCGGTCCAGGGGGTCAGCTTCTAGGCCAGCCGCCCGCAGGATGGAAGACCGAAGGCCACAGCGTGGGGTGGAAGAGGACAACAGCAGCCAAGAAGAGGGAGAGCTGTCGGAGGACTCGCAAGTGGCGACGAGGGTGTCCGGACAGGCGGCTGGAGGTTCCTTGTGCCTGCGTCAGCCCGGTAAGTCTGATTCTTTTCTGCACCCACATTCTCAGGGGGGTCAGGGCAGGCAGGGGGGGGGGGGAGAGGCAGGACCCACCGGGGGGGGGGGGGATTTTTGGGACACACTGCGGGACTTGCTGCGTCGCTTGGAGGGCAGCGCTGCGCAACCTCTGACGCGGGTCAGCCCCTGGATGCCCCCATCCGGGGGTCTGATCGGGGTGGCGGGGGGCAATCCGGCCAATCCACCAGGGCCTGCGGCTTCCATGTCGGCGGAGACGCAAACGGAAAAAGACGTCGGGGGCACAGCGGCGAGGGACACAGCAAAGGACCAGGAAGCGGAAAAGGTACGCTTGGCAGACGCCGCCCGTTGCGAAGTGTACGTGTGCTTCGAGGGACCGTTAGGTGCGCATTTGAAAAAGGAAGTGCGGGAGAGGATATGGAAGGATGAGTATATTGAAATTTTTTCGCTGCTCCCGCTAGAGAAATTCAATTTAGACAGGGTGAAGCCGGATGAGAGCAAGAAGGATGAGGAAGAGAAGCGTAGATACAGGCTGATTCCCCGCACGTTCGCGAATTGGCTGCAAGCGTTTGCGATATTTGCCAGTGTGATTGGGGAAAAGGCGCCAGAGAACTGTTCGGCTTTATTTTGCTACCTGGAAGCCATTAGTGAGGCCCACAGGGTTTATGGGGGGCTGGCATGGCTTAGGTATGACGAACAATTTCGTCAGCGGAAAGCAGTGCGCCCGTCTATACGGTGGGACCACAAGGACATCAGCCTGTGGATGAAGTTGATGACATCATCCAGGGCTGGTGGCCAGTTTTTTCCAGGGGGGGCCGGCGGCGTCTCATCTACAGGATCGCCGGCCCTTAAGAAAAAAGGTGTGTGTTGGCAGTTCAACGAAGGAACTTGCCGATACGGGAGTTCGTGCAGATACAAGCACGAGTGCTCGGGCTGCAGCGGAACGCACCCATTCGCAAAGTGTTTCAGGCAGGGAAAAGGTCGCCCAGGAGATACGGCTGAAAAGAGGAGTGACGCCGGTGAACTTGGCAAGGATGCTTCCTTTCCTAAGTAGGTATCCGGATCGGGCGGCGGCGCGACTACTGGAGGAGGGTTTTAGCATGGGCTTTAGGATCCCGAGTTCCCTGCGGGAGGTCCCTCCGGCAGCTAGGAACCTACAGTCAGCGCGCTTGCATCCGGAGGTGGTGTCGGCAAAGTTGGCCAAGGAAGTGGCTTTAGGGCGTATGGCGGGGCCGTTTTTGGCCCCTCCGGTGCCAGGTTTAGTAGTTTCCCCGCTGGGGGTGGTCCCTAAGAAAGAGCCGGGGCAGTTTCGAATGATACATCATTTGTCCTACCCGAAGGGCAGCTCAGTCAACGATGGTATTGACCCGCAGGACTGTGCGGTTACCTATACATCGTTTGATGCTGCCGTGGCCTGGGTGAAAAAATACGGGAGGGGTGCACTGATGGCTAAGACGGATGTGGAATCGGCGTTCCGCTTGTTGCCGGTGCACCCGGGGAGCATGCATTTACTGGGGTGTCATTGGCAAGGGGAGTATTTTGTTGACCGGTGCTTGCCAATGGGTTGTTCGGTTTCCTGCGCATTGTTTGAAACGTTTAGCTCATTCTTCGAATGGGCAGTTAGAGAGGTTGCAGGGGTTAATTCCATCATCCACTATTTGGATGATTTTCTTTGCATTGGGCCGCCAGATTCGCGGTGTTGTGGTCTCTTGTTGAGTACCGTGCAGCATTTGGCGAGCAGGTTCGGTATTCCGCTGGCGGCGGATAAGACAGAGGGCCCGCAGGAGGAGTTAATTTTTCTGGGTATCACTATTGATTCCCTGGCCATGGAGTGTAGGTTGCCCGAGGACAAATTGGCGGCGCTACGACAGGAGGTAGGTATGGCCAGCAGGACACGCAAGTTGAAGTTGAGGGAGGTTCAGTCCCTCCTGGGTAAGTTGAACTTCGCGTGTCGCATCATTCCCATGGGGAGGATATTTTGCAGGCGCCTGGCGGCGGCCACAGCGGGGGTTAAGATGCCCAATCACTTTGTTAGCCTAACCAGGGAGCTACAGGAGGATTTGAAAATATGGGATGTCTTTTTGGACTCCTATAACGGAAAGGCGATTTGGCAGGAAGGCCCGGTCAGCAACGCTGACCTGGAGCTGTTCACGGACGCGGCAGGGTCCGGGGGATATGGAGCCTACTGTCAGGGGAAGTGGTGTGCAGGCCCGTGGCCGGAGAGCTGGAGGAAAGCAGGTTTCCTGGGCAATCTGGTTCTGTTGGAGCTGTTCCCCATAGTGTTAGCGGTGGAATTGTGGGGGCAGGATTTGAGCAACAAGAAGGTCAGGTTCAACTGCGATAACATGGGGGTGGTGTGGGCGATCAACAATGTATCGGCCTCATCCCCGCCAGTGGTCCGGTTGCTTAGACACCTAGTGCTCAGTTGTTTGAGGAGAAATGCCTTTGTGTATGCGGTGCATATCCCTGGGATCGACAACAAACTCGCGGATGCTTTGTCTCGTTTCCAGTGGACAGAATTTCGCAAGCTGGCACCGGAGGCGAAGCAGGCAGGGGAAGTGTGCCCCCAGGACTTGTGGAAGATCGCACTGGAATCGCAGACAGGTTGATACGACAGTCCCTCAGCGATAACACGTGGAGAGCCTATAGGAAAGTATGGCAAGAATGGGGGACGTTGGAGCAGGAGGTCGGTGGGTCGGGGGACCCCGGGGATGTACAGAACAGGGTGTTGTGTTTCATTTGCCAGAACTACACGGGGGGGGTCTCCGCGTCCGCCATCAGTAAAAAGATGACCGCGCTGGCTTTTTTATTTCAGTTAAAGGGTATGCAGGACACCACAAAGGCTTTTGTGGTACGTAGGGCTTTGAGGGGATATAGGAGAGGGTCTCGCAAGCCGGACTCCAGGCGCCCGGTGTCATTTGCGGTGCTGGAAAAAATCGTGTCGGTCTTAGGTGAGGTATGTATGTCGGGTTTTGAGAGAATTCTGTTTCAGGCAGTCTTTGTGGTGGCATTCTTCGGGGCCTTCAGGATAGGTGAGTTGGTTTCCCCGTCTAAGAGGGTAGCGGGGGGTTTAAGATGGGGGGATGTGGCCCTGAGGGAGGGGGCCGTGGAGTTATGGATCAGCAGATCGAAAACGGATCAGGAAGGCAAGGGTGTGCGGGTGAAATTATTTCCTGGCAAGGATACCGTCACCTGTCCCGTTATGGCCATAAAGCGATTTTGGGGGGTCCGCCCCGAGGGGGGGGGGGGGCTTTTTTCAAGCACCAGGACGGGTCGTTTCTCTCCAGATTTAAAATAACCGCGGTGTTCCGAAGATGCTTGGAGGTGAGTGGTTTTTCGCCGTTGGAATTCGCAGCCCATTCGTTCAGGATTGGGGCGGCTACAGAGGCGGCCAGGTGGGGTCTTCCGGGGGAGGTAATAAGAAGGATAGGCAGATGGGAATCTGCTAGGTACCGTCTTTATGTCAGGCCTCATCTATTGTAAATTGTTAGACAGGCACTGAGTGTATATTGTTAGAATTTGTTCTGGGTATTGTTTCATTTGTTTTTCAGGTTCCCCCAGATGTCTCGTGTGGATCATGGGGCACTCTTATGTTTTTTGGGGGGCCAGGAGGGCTGACGTTAGGCCTAATGGGAGGCAGTTGAGGTTGGCCAGGGAGGATGGAACAGTGAGATGGATAGGCCTTCCTGGTATGAGGTGGCATAGGGTTGTCCCAGCTGTGCACCAATTTGCACGCTTGGACCGGGCCCCGGACATCCTGGTATTACATGTGGGGGGCAACGATCTGTGTGTTAGGCCCATGAGAAAGGTCATCAAGGATATACAGTGGGATTTCTTCAGGCTTAGGTCATCGTTCCCAGGAATGACTGTAGTCTGGTCGGACATTGTGTGCCGCATGGCTTGGAGAGGGGCACGGTCGTGGGACAGCCTGAACAAGACACGGGTCAAGGTCAACAAGGAGGTGGGCAGGTTTATCTCTCGCAATGGAGGTGTGGTTGTGCGTCATTGGGAGCTCGAGGTGGACACCTGGAGGTATCTCAGGGCGGATGGGGTTCATCTCAACCCGGTGGGGATTGACTTGTGGGCGCTGGGGTTGGAAGATGGCATACAACGTGCTTTCTTGGCGTGGCGGCGGGCACAGATGTGAGGCTTCACATTTGTGCCGCTGTGGCGGGCCTTGGCGACAGTTTTATGTCTATATATCGAATATATATAGAATATTGGTTTAAAGTGGGGACCCATCCCTGAGATGGAGTCCTTTTTGGCTCTAATGGCAGTCAGTAACTGTCTAGAAGTTGGGGGTCTGCGGTCAGTTGGCGTAACGCCTAGAACAGGGGCTGCAGGCTCAACTAAAATTTAAGATGGGTCGTCAGGGACTAGGATACGTTCATTGTTTACAGTTTTATATTTTTCAAGATTTTATGGTTGAATATTTTATGTTGAAATATTTATTAATACGTTTTTCTATATTTTGTTAATAAAAGGCCGCAAGGCCATTTTTACCCACCAGGTGTCCTCGTTATTTCAGGTATGTTTGTTGTAGGTATTTGGGTGGTATAGCAAGTTATCTGGCTTCCCTAGTCAAGACATGTACGCAGCAGAAGCGCAGCGTAGGCACAGTACACACATGACAGGGTGCAAGGAACTGTAGCGGGGAAAGGGTTAAGGATTTGTTTTCCTTAAGGAAAGTTGTTACTGCACTTACCTTATTGGACGGGTGTTGAA
>CM053026.1:291433150-291654062 GCA_028564925.1 Lithobates sylvaticus
AAGATTTGGCTGCTCAATGACCAGGCCATTTTTTTGCGATATGGCACAGCGTCGCTTTAACTGAATATTGTGTGGTCGTGCAACTCTGTACCCAAACAAAATTGACGGGATTTTTTTCCCACTATTGGAGCTTTCTTTTAGTGATATTTGATCATCTCTGCGGTTTTTTATTTTTTTGGGCTATAAACAAAAAAAGAGCATCAATTTAGAAAAAAAAACACAATAGTTTGTACTTTTTGCTATAATAAATATATATATATTTTTTTAAAAATAGGTAATTTTTTCTTCAGTTTAGGCCATATTTTTTGGTAATACAAATTGCAATAGGCGTATATTGATTGGTTTGCACAAGAGTTATAGCGTCTACAAAATAGGGGATAGATTTATGGTATTTTTATTATAATTTTTTTTTTACTAGTAATGGCGGTGATCTGCGATTTTTATCAGGACTGCGACATTATGGCACATAGATCAGACACCTTTGACACATTTTTGGGACCATTGACAATTATACAGCGATCAGTGCTATAAAAATGCACTGATTACTGTGTAAATGTCACTGGCAGGGAAGGGGTTAACACTAGGGGACGATCAAGGGGTTAACTGTGTTCCCTTGTGTGTGTTCTAACTGTCTGGGGAGGGGACTGACTATAGGAGATAACAGATCATTGTTCCTAGCTAGTAGGAACTCAAGATCTGCCTCTCCTCACAGAACAGGGATTTGTGTGTGTACACACACGCGTCCCTGTTCTGGCTCTCGTGCCCACAATCGTACGTGGCCATCGGTCATCGCGACCGCCAGCCACACGCCTCGGCACCCCCGCAGTGCAGCGGGCGCACGTGCCTGCTATCCCGTTTAAAGGAGCTGACATACAGCTACGATGGTTCGCGGGATCGTGCCGACCTGCCGCAGTATAATGACGGCGGCTGGTCGGCAAGCGGTTAGAGCTTTCTTTTAGTGGTATTTGATCATCTCTGCGGTTTTTATTTTTTGCACTATAAACAAAAAAAGAGCGACAATTTAAAAAAAAAAACACAATAGTTTTTACTTTTTGCTATAATAAATATACCCACTTTTTTTAAAAAAAAAGCTAATTTTTTCCTCAGTTTAGGCCGATATGTATTCTTCTACATATTTTTGGTAATACAAATTGCAATAAGCATATATTGATTGGTTTGCACAAAAGTTATAGCGTGTACAGAATAGGGGATAGATTTATGGTATTTTTATTATTATTTTTTTTTTTACTAGTAATGGCGGTGATCTGCGATTTTTATTGGAACTGCGACATTATGGCGGACAGATCGGACACTTTTGACACATTTTTGGGACCACTGACAATTATACAGCGATCAATGCTATAAAAATGCACTGATTACTGTGTAAATGTCACTGGCAGGGAAGGGGTTAACACCAGGGGGCGATCAAAGGTTTAACTGTGTTCCCTAGTGTGTGTGTTCTAACTGTCTAGGGAGGGGACTGACTATAGGAGATGACAGATCATTGTTCCTAGCTAGTAGGAACTCACGATCTGCCTCTCCTCTCCTCACAGAACAGGGATTTGTGTGTGTTCTGGCTCTCGTGCCCATGATGGCAACTTGGCCAGCGGTCATCGTGACCGTCGGGCAATCGCCTTGGCACTCCCGCAGTGCAGCGGGCGCCCGCTATACCGCTTAAAGGAGCTGAGGTACAGCTACGACGGTTCGCGGGATCGTGCCGACCTGGCGCAGTATAATGATGGCGGCTGGTCAGCAAGCGGTTAAAGCTCTGTTCGTACTTGCAGGACCTACTGTTGTCATGCTGTCATCTGCCAAACTCTGACTGACTGGTTCAAGGACATATCTTGGACTTCTGGTTCTATACTTACAGTTCCTTCTGTCCTCTAACATCTGGAGCTCCTACCTGTGGCCCTGAACTATTGACAGGCTAGCACATACAATTCATCAAATAACCAGAATGGGTCACCTTTTGGTACATATGCTGAGGACCGTTGATCTGCAGAGCTTCAGTGCAAGAAGTCTCTTGAGTATACATTTTTTACTGGGGAATGTCTTTTCAGCATATCTCTAACAGCTTTATCAAGTAAATCACAGAGGGAAAGAATACCCATTTGCTTTAGAAAAAGAAGAAGGATAAAGTCCCTGAGACTGAAAAGAGATCCTTTAATTTCTTTCAGGCTTCCAAGTCCAAGGCCAAGTCCAGAACTCAGTTCTAATGTAAGCCTGGGTCCCCAAATCCACAAAATCCAGTGACAAGCCCTACTGACAATGAGGAGAACCATCCAACTTGTAAAAATGGGGGGCCAACTTTTAGCCATCGTGGTCATCTGGTCCCAGAACAATTTTGGTCGCTGCCTCCACCCCACCTTATGTTGGAAACTTGCCAACATCCCCACAAAGAATGGCAGACCTTCACACTGCTCTGGAGAAGCTTCTCTACCAAGGGACCATGACCATATTCCTGGAGGGAGAATGGTTTCAGGTTTCCAACCTGTTCACTGTACCCAAAGTGAAAGGAGGAATCCTTCCCATACCGCATCTAAAGGTTCGCAGCTGATTTCTTAGGGTATATGGAATCTACCCAGTCAGTTATTGCTTCCCTCCACCTAGGAGATTTCCTGTGCTCTGTGGACATTGAAGATGCATACTCATACACATCCCCATCTTCACGGCACAGCAACTCTACCAGTATTACCAGTTTGTGGCCTCTCCCTTTGGGAGCAACTTGGGTCTTCTCTTCACCAAGGTTTCTGGCTCCTGTTCTTGCTTTGTTTCTCTCTCAGGGCATCCCCACAGTAGGATATCTGAGTGGCCTTCTTCTCCGAGAACAGTCAGTGCAGGCTCTACAAGCCACCACACTTCTAAATTGGTATGGATTTTTATGGAAATCCCATGCAGAAAACAAGAAGAAAAAAGTATGGGGTCCCCCCATACTAGACCCTACTCCAAGCATGCAGTCGGGCTGGTCTGGAAAGAGGGAGACAAGCAAGCAATCCACCCCGAACCATACCAGGCCACATGCCCTCAACATGGGGAGGGTACCTGGAAAGGGGACGATCCCCTTGTAAACACCCTTCTCTCCTGTTGATAAGGATGAGTGCTGCTTCCCCACAACCCTGGCCTAGTGGTTGTGAGGAAGTCTGCGGGCAGGGGACTTATTGGAATCTGGAAGCCCCCTTTAAAAATAAAAGGGCCCTCAGATACCCCCCCCCCACATGAATGAATACAGTAAGTGTTACATAGTATCCCTACTCATTCACACAAAAAAATGTAGTTAGTAAATAAAGACACACACTTTTTGACAAATCCTTTATTAAAAAAAAGGTTATTGTATATTCATCATAAATCACATTGTCCGATGATGTAGATCTTCATCAATCATGAAGAGTGACAGCGCACTGACAGCTTGACAGCTCTGGGAGCTGGGATGTAAACAAAGGGGCAGGGATAGTGGCTGACGGTATTGATTAAATATGGCCTCGGCACAGGAGGAATGGACGTACGGACGTAGCGTCCGTACGGAGGGAGGAGTCTGAGCCCGGCCGTCCCCTCGGATGTGGAGCGCGGACGCGCTGGCTGGAAGGTCCTCGGATCGGTACGAGGAGGAGACGCCGAGAACGCCTATGCCCCCACCCGGGATAGGAGACTGGAACGCCGCGTTCCTCCACCTATAGGAATGTAGAGGGACCGGGACAGCAGGAACTTCGAACCGGCGCCCATAACGTTCGTTTTCAACCCTGCATCCGTCTCACCTCCCTATCCGCCATCAAGCCCTCTCCACAGCAAAGACCCCCCTGAGGCCCCGGATGATGTAGGGAGAGGGGGCCGACTGTAAGTATGTACCAGGTACAAGCAGGAATACAGCTGACCCGCAATATACCACCCTGGAAGGTAAGCACATAACACTGCAAGTTGTACTGAATGCCTGTGGGTAACAAGGATAAAAGGCTCTCAGCTGAAACCAAAGAAAGGGACTGTGCTTTTTTTTTTTCTTTTTTTTTCTTTTGTGCGTTTTTTCTCTGGCTCTCCTCTCTCTCTTTGGTGCACTCTCCTGGGTACCCGCCGTTTTTTTTGGCTATTTACATCATATTCCCAGAAGAGCAGCGGTACCCCTGCTTGGATCATAGTACTTGTCTTTCTTCGGACAGCGTCCTGAAGAGCTAGTACCGCTTAATTGACATAACAGATCTTGCTAACATGGTAAAGGACTTGGACAAGGAAAGTTTGTGAAATTGCCTTTTCAGTGTCTGCTAGCAATCTTATATAGTCCGCTTTAATACAGATGGTATTCTCAGTGATGATGTGACTTGATGCCAAAATAGCACGGCAGTGTCTTTTAATACTTCGCTAGTTCTATACTATATTGGAAATATCACTTAGGGATGTCTGTTGCAATCTACCAAGAGACAGTACACCTCTAAAATGTAAATGTGTTCCAATTAGCCGCCAGCAAATTTTAATTAGGTACACCTCCCCACAAGCAAGCTGTTGGCTAAAAAAGAAAAAAAAAAGGGGTCAAGGAGAAGCGCCTCCTGAAAATTGGGTATCTTTCATTTCCACAAGAGTGCACGGAACGGCGCAGCTAGGAAGAATCAAGAGACAGGATAAATTGACATTATACATACAGATCGTGAAAAGAACTACGTAAAATAGGTCACTAGGTTTTTAAAACAAGATCCTTGCCCTTCTTTTTTTTCCTGCTGATACCCTATAACTTGCATTTCTATAATTGCACTCATTGAGGACGTAACAGCTCAGGAACAACTCTACACAAACACTAAAGATTAAACCCAACAAAAGGAGCCCCACCGGGAAACAGGGGTGGAGAAAGAAAATAAGGCAATAAGGGATCCCTAATAAAAAAGAAAAACTGGGGAAGAGAATAAGAGGCATAAGAAAGGGGACCATGAGCAAAGACGCATCCAAATCGTCAAAAAAGGGAGCCACAAAAGGCACCAAAGGAGACGTGAGCACGATTAAACATTACCTTAGACAAGGAGCCAGCCCAAAAACTACGGGGCCCGCATCCCAGGCGGGGGTCAGTCTGGAGAGAAGTGCAGGAGTAGAAGGCGTTAATAATCAGTCAAGAGCAGACTACACTATAGAGAGTGAGACTGATATGAGCCGGACCGAGGATCAACAGGCAGGGACACATGTCCCCACCAAAACGGAAATGGAGGTTATGTTGTTGCGTCTAGAAAATGCTATTAAACTAGAAATCAACAACCTCAGAGAGGATATGGGCCACCTACTTACCAGGGTAGAGATGGTTGAAACTAGAGCAGATAACACTGACCAGGAAATTTTAAATCTAAAGGCACTACTGAAAAAATCCCAACTTAATCAGAGAGACACCGCATACAAAATTGAAGAACAAGAGAACAGGGATAGAAGGCAAAATTTGAGATTACGCGGGGTCCCAGAACAAAGAGGGGAAGACCTTGAGAAAAAAATCTATGCTATTCTTGGCCCAAAGGTGGTGACCCCTCCTAGTGACGTGAATAAATGAATAAAGTAATCCTTCCTATAAAGGTGAGATAAATCCCAAAATGGAAACCAGGTGTGATTACTCAGCTAAATTGAAAACCTGAATGGAAAATTGCATGAAGTGTATGGTAAATCTAAACCTTATAGAAATCCAATAAACAGTGCAATACACAAATAATAAAAAAATTCAATAAAGTGCTGTGTGACAAAGTCTCTAGTTCCTGATGAGGGAAAAAAAGAAAAAAATCTATAAACAGAAATCCGATGTGAGGAAAAAATCCAACTCCCAAACAAAAGTTCAAATATCAATTCCTCTTGAAGGTAAAAGATTTTGTGGGTCACAGCAGACCAGGTTCTCAGTACAATTAAGAGAGTGTGTGGCCCCTTACCCCATCCGTTGGACTCCCTTCCGAGCGGAGTCAATAGCGCAGGCAGAAATGATCCTCTGCAAGGATATGGTTTGCAGTCCGTTCGTCTGTTCCTCTCTCTCCCCTCTGGTGGAACGACCGCGATCCGGAACTCAATAGATGGTCACAGGGAGCTCCTGACCGTTGCACTCGGGCGGGACAGAGTTGATGGACGCCGCAGGTAGCCAATCACAGGGGTCCTAGGCCGTCTGTATGCACTAGCATCGAGGGCACTCCCCAAAGGGAGATAGAGTAGATGGGGGACCCTCCGGAAGCCACCTGCGGAAAGAATCTGCACTCAGGCCCCTCGGCCGTGAGTGGAGATGGAGAGAAGGGGGAAAAAAAACCCCAATAGTGAAATATTGTTTGTACCAGGGAAATATTTTATTGAAAATATAAAAGACCTGAGGAGTTCTCCATAGGTCACAATGATATACAAAAGAATAATACAACCACTTTTTCCCTTATTGACAACAGGAAAAAAGAGGGAAAAGTACTAAAAAGCGTACATTTGAATTAAAATAAAAATTGTAATAAAATGCAGAGTCCCTTAAAGAAAAATATATGGAAGTTAGATTGGTTGATCGTGACCTTCTTCTCAAAGAAAAGATACGAGGAGAAGATGGGTCTACCTTCAACAACTTTCAATGTCCTTTCATTACTAGGTACTCACAACAACATTTTTCCATAAAAAAGATGATCAGGAGACACTGGCATATTATAAAAAACGATCAAGTGTTGGGTTCATCCTTGCCAGAAAAACCTCAGGTAGTTTTTAGGGGTGTTCCTTCAATCAAACAGAAAATCGCAGTAAATGTCTGCGATCCACCTATAAATAAACTTATGTTTTTTCAAAATATGACGGGGTTCTATAAATGCAATAACTGTGCAGTTTGCACAGTTAACAGCGTTAAAGAAAGAAGAACCATAGAATTCTGTTCAAGAATTACCAATCAGATTTTTTCCATTGAATCTTTCATCACCTGTTCCACAACAGGAGTGGTCTACCTTTTGACCTGCCCCTGCGGCCTTCACTATGTAGGACGCACAGTACGACCTCTCCAAGTTAGATTGGGGGAACACTTGGGGAATATAAGAAGGGGATTCAAGGGACACCCTGTCTCCAAACACTATCTGGAGATACACAAGCAAAATCCCAAAGGTACCTCTCTCATAGGTATTGATAAACTGAAATTACCCTGGAGAGGGGGACCCAAGAAGAGGGCTATATCAAAACTCGAGATGAGTTGGATATACAAGATTAAGAGTCTCAAACCATTTGGCTTGAATGTAGACATTGAAATTAACGCCTTCATAGACAATGCTTGACGACCGACTAGGGGATGGGGTGCCTGCCTCCTCCACCATTCCTGATTGTCGTGAGTTTGAAGTGTCTGGCATGTGGATGAAGTAACGTGGCTTTACATGTCCCAACCCCTGTTCCCCATCTGGGGAAAGGAGGTTTATACTCTGTCCAAACATATCACCAAGGGGGAGGTGTAGACCTGCTGGACCACATAGTGGTTCAATGGAGATGGATCGACCCTAGGTAGAATTACACCTTATCCTTACATGGTCGTTTGCAGTTTGGATATACTTGGTTTCCTAGTTCAGTCTAACATATTTTGATCCCCCTAATGTTCCCCCCCCCCCCTCTACTCTTTTTTCCTTTTTTTTTTCCTTCCTTTTTTCCTTTTGGGAAGGCAGGACTAAGGATAATTGTCCAATATATGAATTATTTGACCTTAAAAGTGGGGAGGGTGACTAAGAAAGGGATTAAACTGCCCAGTCTATTTCTGGGCCACAAAAAAATGGTGCCTGGATGGAATCGAGGCTTGGTCCAGGCATAATATGGAAAGAAAAAACCATGGAAACATGGTGGCCGAACCAAATAGAGGCTTGGTTTGAACCAGACACTGGCTGAACCAAATAGAGGCTTGGTTTGAACCAGACACTATTTAAGTGATGTATCAGCATATCACCTGTGCTCCAGGAAGACGCAAGGTATTGCGAAACATGTCGGGCAGGTTATGTTGATACCATCACGTCCCATTGATTCCCATGCACGGGTGTTACCATTTTTGTTGTTTTTAATTTAACCGGTTTTTTATTACAATTTTTATTTTAATTCAAATGTACGCTTTTTAGTACTTTTCCCTCTTTTTTCCTGTTGTCAATAAGGGAAAAAGTGGTTGTATTATTCTTTTGTATATCATTGTGACCTATGGAGAACTCCTCAGGTCTTTTATATTTTCAATAAAATATTTCCCTGGTACAAACAATATTTCACTATTGGGGTTTTTTTTCCCCCTTCTCTCCATCTCCACTCACGGCCGAGGGGCCTGAGTGCAGATTCTTTCCGCAGGTGGCTTCCGGAGGGTCCCCCATCTACTCTATCTCCCTTTGGGGAGTGCCCTCGATGCTAGTGCATACAGACGGCCTAGGACCCCTGTGATTGGCTACCTGCGGCGTCCATCAACTCTGTCCCGCCCGAGTGCAACGGTCAGGAGATCCCTGTGACCATCTATTGAGTTCCGGATCGCGGTCGTTCCACCAGAGGGGAGAGAGAGGAACAGACGAACGGACTGCAAACCATATCCTTGCAGAGGATCATTTCTGCCTGCGCTATTGACTCCGCTCGGAAGGGAGTCCAACGGATGGGGTAAGGGGCCACACACTCTCTTAATTGTACTGAGAACCTGGTCTGCTGTGACCCACAAAATCCTTTACCTTCAAGAGGAATTGATATTTGAACTTTTGTTTGGGAGTTGGATTTTTTCCTCACATCGGATTTCTGTTTATAGATTTTTTTTCTTTTTTTCCCTCATCAGGAACTAGAGACTTTGTCACACAGCACTTTATTGAATTTTTTTATTATTTGTGTATTGCACTGTTTATTGGATTTCTATAAGGTTTAGATTTACCATACACTTCATGCAATTTTCCATTCAGGTTTTCAATTTAGCTGAGTAATCACACCTGGTTTCCATTTTGGGATTTATCTCACCTTTATAGGAAGGATTACTTTATTCATTTATTCACGTCACTAGGAGGGGTCACCACCTTTGATCCCTTAGCGCAGCATTTTTTGTATTTTATGTTTAGGTGCCTGATAGATATTTTATGGTTACTTGCTGCAGCTTTTACCATTTAGTTGTTTACTTATCACATTTTTTCTAGCGCAGTATTATTCTTTATTTATATTCTTGGCCCAATTAGTGGCAAAAATCAAGATCAGTTTCCTGAAATCGAAAGAACCCATCGAGTGGGAAGATCTGAGTGGTCGGGCCCTGACAGACCGCGGGATATAATTATTAGATTTTCCCATTTTAAAGAGAAAGAGGACATTTGGGTAAAAATCAGGGGCAATACACCACTCAGGTACGAAGACACAGACATACAAGTATATGCCGACCTCTCGGCCCGCACCCTGGAGAGAAGAAGATTTCAAAAACCCCTACTAGAAATTCTCAGGAAAGAAAACATTAAGTACAACTGGGGCTTTCCACCCTGCCTAATAGGCCTAAAAGAGGGGCTTTTTACTCCTAAGCTGCGATTCCCGGAGGAGCTCCAGGGTTTCTGTGCCAAGTTGGGGATCCCAGTCCCGGAGTTACCCGGCTGGAAAGAAAAAGAGGGCGTAGATGATCTTACTTAAAATGGTGGCGGAGGAGAGGGGGGGGTAGGTAGAAAAGCCCATCAGTAAGCCCCAAAAGACTCGGCCTACTCCCCACTTTTTTTTTTTCGGAGCAATCCGAGGGGAGGCGGAGATGAGGGGAGGGACAGAGAAGGGTAAAAGGAGGAAAGATGATAGATAAAGAGAAGGAAAAAAAAAGAGGGGAAAGAAGAAAAAGGGGGGGGCCGGGATTAGACTCCACCTCACCACGAATCTAGTGCCCTGGGGTGCCGCATGATGACGACACCCATGGACCTAGAGACCCAAGAAGGGGTCAGAGAGGGGAAGGGGAGGGGGGAGGGGGGAAGGAGGGAGGGGGGAGGGGGGGTGGGGAGGGGTAGGGGGAGGGGGGAGGGGGGAAGGAAGGAGGGAGGGGGGGTAGGAGGGCATGGGAGGGGGAGGGAGAAGGGGTGGGTAGAAAAGGGAGGGAGGGATGGGTTAGGGAGGGGGGCCCCCTCCGCTGCTGACAGGGTATCGGCCTTTAAACTTCTCACCTACCAAACTAGAACAGAGGGAAAAGGTAAAAACACCCTAACGGAGAAATGAAGACTGAAATTAAGTTTCTCACATATAATGTCAAGGGTTTGAACTCCCCCATCAAACGACACCGGGTATTGGAGGAGATCAGGAGATATGGGGCGGGAATAGTCTTCCTACAGGAGACTCATCTGTCGCATGTCTCCGGCGTTAGACTGTTCTCGCCATCATACCCAAAATGGTACTACGGAGACACAATAACAAACAGGGCAAGAGGGGTGGCCATAGGTTTTGGCAGAGACATTAACTTTACATTGGAAGACAGGAAAATGGACCCGGAGGGGAGGTTTCTCTTTTTAAGGGGATCCCTCAGCGGGACAGAAATCACCTTAGCCAATATATACGCCCCCAACATAAGACCCATCAGATACCTAGAATCAATTTTATCAAAGTTAAGGGCCTTTAAAAAGGGTTATTTGATACTTATGGGGGATTTAAATTTCGTAATGGATCCATCCCGGGATAGTACGTCTGGGGTGCTGGGGACAGGGACCGCTCAACTCAAGAGACTTAAAAAAAGGCTCTCTGGAGAACAACTGGTGGATATATGGAGGATCCAGCACCCCCATAAAAGAGATTTTACGTTCTTCTCCCCCGTGCACCAGACGTACTCCCGCTTGGACCATATCTTGGTTGAACATGGACTATTGGAGAGAATCACCCAAACAAGCATAGAAATAATGTCCCTTTCAGATCATGCCCCAGCCTCCATGAATTTACGCATTCCAGAATATAAACAACCCTCGAGTGGGTGGAAATTGAATATAGAATTACTATATGACAAAGATATACGAGATTCCATTCGAAAAGAACTCGAATGGTTTTTCCAAACTAATGACAACGGCGAAGTCTCAGAAGCAGTTATCTGGGACTCCCATAAGGCGTTTGTCAGAGGTATCTTTATAGCGAAGGCAGCCTGGCAGAAAAAAGAGAGGATGAGACAGACGCAGGAACTGATGGCCGAGATCACCAGACTAGAACAAAAACATAAGACAGACGGGGCTCAGGTGCACGATACATACCTCGAACTGTTGGAAAAGAGGGAGGTGTTAAAAGATTTGGCTGAACAGGAAGCAAGACAGGCGTTCAATAAGATGGCAAAGGACCAGTACCTATGGGGAAATAAGCCAGGGAAATATCTAGCCAGAAAACTCCAAAAGAAAAAATCTAGAAATTTTATTGAGAAAATTCAAACTGGCAATGGGGAGACTAAACATGTATCTAGAGAAATAGCAGCAACCTTTAGGAAGTATTATGAAGAACTCTACTCGGTAGACCCGGAGGGCGGCAACGAAGGGGGCGAAAACAGCACGAAAACAGATGACTTCTTGGGTAGGGCAGGGTTGGTATCCCTCAATATAGAGGACAGTGAAGCACTGGAAAGACCGATCTCAGAGGACGAAATCCTCAGAGCTCTAAACAACTCTCCCTCAGGAAAGAGCCCGGGCCCTGACGGGTTCACCGTTCTATATTATAAAACTTTCAAAGAAATCCTTGTCCCAAGATTACAGCGCTATATGAACGGACTGGGGACAGAGTACGATATGAGCGAGGGCTCACTTCTGGCGACGATAACTGTCCTGCTTAAGAAAGGGAAGGATGGATCGGTGTGCTCAAGTTACAGACCTATCTCATTACTTAATTTTGATACAAAACTGTACGCCAAGATTTTGGCCGAGCGAATTAAGGGACACTTGAGCACGCTGATCCATCCGGACCAAGTGGGCTTTATCCCTGGCAGGGAGGGGAGAGATAATGGGATTCGGACACTATTGGCCATGCAGAAGATGAGGGTTATGCGAACCCCCAGTCTACTGCTCTCAATTGATGCAGAAAAAGCATTTGACAGAGTAGACTGGGGGTTCATGTTCAAAACGTTACAAAGAATGGGGTTTGGCCCCAAGATTATACAAAAAATTAAAGTCCTTTATGCCCATCCCAAAGCAAACATAAGAATAAACGGGATAGTCTCGTCTATGTTCGAGATGCACAATGGGACCAGGCAAGGATGTCCGCTATCCCCTCTCCTCTTCGTCTTGTCCCTGGAACCCCTGCTGTCCACAATCCGAGGTAGTGAGGGAGTAGAGGGATGTAGAGTGGGCAGTGAGGAACATAAACTCGCTGCCTTCGCAGACGATGTTCTTTTCTACGTCGGGTCACCGCAGAAGTCAATCCCCAATCTTTTAAAAATCTTGGCTAAGTACGGCGAACTAACAAATTTTAGAATTAATACCTCAAAAACTTTTATTTTAAACATTAACCTCAATAATACTGAAAAACAGAATTTACAGAAAGAGGTGAGTTTCGCCTGGAAAAAACAGATAAAATATCTGGGTATCGAGCTAGCCAATAACCCGAGGAAAATGTATAAAATAAACTTTATCCCACTGTTAGAGGAAATCAAAAATAAATGTCAAGAGTACAATGGAAGAGCACTATCATGGATAGGCAGGGTCAACACGGTTAAGATGATGATATTGCCGATTATTACGTATAAACTTCAGATGCTCCCACTCCCCCTCCCAAAACAGTACCTAGGAAAATTAAGAGCATTGATTATGAACTTGTGTGGAAGCATAAAAAACACAGAATCTCCCTACAAATCCTAAAACAAAATAAGAACTTAGGTGGCCTAGCAGTCCCGGACATTGAGGGATATTACCACGCTATAGCACTACTTAGAATACCAGAATGGGGTAAATCACAGAATGTTAAAAGATGGGTCGGCTTGGAGGAATCACTATGTGAAGTAAAATTGGGGAAGATTGTTTGGAATCCCCCAAAATATAGACCACTGGGTGAAAAAAAGCACACAATTACACGGAATACACTCAAAATTTGGGATAAGACGTATAAAACTTTTAATAAAGCATATAATTCACCTTTAATTACACTTAAGGAAAACCCCTTCTTCCCTCCTGGGAAAAAAGGGGTAAGCGGGGATTGGATCACAAAGGATAGCACAAGTTTAGGAGAAATTATTAGCAATGGGAAAATACTGTCACTACAGGAGTTACAGACTAAAGGTGAGTTGTTTTCCATAGACGTATGGCGGTATCTCCAGTTAAGTCACTTCGTCAGCTCGCTTCCAATGCCGTTAAGGGACATCAACGATCTGACAAAACTGGAAAAAATCTTCACGGCAGAGAACTCCAAAAAAAGAATTTCGAAAATTTACAAACTACTTTTGGAGCAGGACAGGCCGGAGGTACCCCCATACCTCAGGAAATGGGAGAGGGAATTGAGTTCACAATTAGAATTAGACACAGTTAAGAAAATATTAAAATTAGCCCACGGTTCAGCAACGGACTCTAAGACCGCTGAAATGAATTTTAAGCTCATGGCCAGGTGGTATAGGACCCCTGATAAGCTAAGCAAATATCAGACGGACACATCAGCTAAGTGTTGGAGGGGATGTGAGGAAAGAGGCACCATGGGCCACATATGGTGGGACTGCCACAAAATAAAAAAATATTGGGAGACCATCCTAAACTATATAAAAGAAATAACCACTGTGGAGGTGAAAAGGGACCCCTGGGTCGTCCTCATGCATGCAACCACACAAGGAATCAGTCAATACACAGGCTCTCTGGTCCCCCATCTTCTCAACGCAGCAAAGGGGGCGATCCCGAGATGCTGGATGGACCGGGAGTGTCCCCCCATATGGCTTTGGGTGGATGGGGTAGAATCAGCATACACAATGGAGTGTGTAATAAACTGTACAGGGGAGGATAGGGAAGCAATGAAAAAGAAGTGGGAAGGCTGGAGAAAATTTAAGAAATCATGGAGCCTATCGGAGGTCCTGAGGATCCACCCTTAGATGCCTAAGTAGATTATGACGTAACAACATGTACCCGTATGGGGGGGAAAAAGGGGAGCAGGAAAAGGAGAGGGAAAGAGAAGAAAAAAAAAAAAAAAAGGGAATAAGAGCCGTATGTCAGCAGCGGAGGGGGGGGGGAGGGTGGGATAAATAAGTAAAGGGGAGTTTGTAAAAGAAAGCCCTTCCCCGGGAGGTTGGAAAACGAGAAGGGGAAAACGGGCCAGATTGGTACATTGACTTTGGGGCATGCCGGAAACAACTTGGCCCAACACCCTTGTCGCTTTGATTTTTTGTATCCCAACGGCGGAAAAACAAAACGAATAGATTCCCCCGGGGAAGGAAAAAAAAAAAAAAATATGGCCTCGGACTCAACTGGGAGCTCATTCCTACTATTTTGAGGCACATGGTCTCTTTTCTTCCCAAGGTTGTTTCTTCCTTTCAGCTTAACCAGGACATTGTTCTACCATCTCTCTTTCCTACACCTAAACATTCTAAAGAGATTTCTGTACATTGTTTGGATGTGCTTCACGCTGTTTAAGTTAATCTCTCAGCTGCAAATCCTTTTCTGCAGTTCGTCAGTTTGCTTTTGTTGTGCCTGAAGATCCGCTTCTCATTTCACTATTGCTAGGTGGATTCGTCAGGTCATTTTTTAAAGCTTATGACCTCAGGGGCAATGTTCCCCCTTTTCCAATCAAAGCATACTACACTAGATCAGTTAGTGCTACATGGACTTTTCAGCATCAGGCATTCGTTTCTCAGATTTGCAAGGCTGCCCCCCCATCTTCTGTTCACATGTTTAAGTTTTACCAGGTGGATGTTTAGGCCTCAGGTGAAGCTGGCTTCAGTTGTAAAGTTCTTCAGGTGGCACTATAGGCTTCTTTGAGCTGCCCTTGTAAACCTGTTAGTTCCAGCATTCAGAATACTAGTTTGTGTTCCATAACGTACAACTAAGACAATAGGAATTTTGTTTTACCTGTAATATGATTTTCTTGGAGTACATTACGGCACACAGTTTCCTTCCCTCTCTTCTATTCCTTACAGCTTTGCTTTGCTAGTGTCCAATTCTCCTGACGTTGGCAGTATAACCCAGTTTTTCAGAATACTATTCTGTGTCTTCCTATGTACTCCAAGAAAACGATTTTACAGATAAGCAACCGTCCTATTTTTTCATACTTACCATTAATGGGACAATTTTTATATATTTTTTTAAATGTATACTGTATGTTTTTAAACTCTTGTTTTATATCATAACCAAGCATTCACAGAGATCTATGGTTCTGAAAATGAACAGTACAGCAGATGCCGCTTAGTTTGCTGCTTACTAAGTGACTGAAACTTCATACTGAGCCATTTGATTACAGATGAGTTGCTGCTCTGTTGACTTTATGAGGACCAATTCACACTGGCCCTCCGTGAAATCACAGAGCAGCCAGAGCAATTCACCACTCCAGCCTCTCTTCGTTGCCGCTGCACTAGGGGGCAGTGTGACGCATGCTTAGTTGCATCACACTGCTCCCTTTTTTTTTATGTACTAACTTTATTTGAAATGTAAAAAACATATACTTCATTCAGGCGGCGCAATGACATTGTAGTGTGATTGGGCCCGGTGCACTGCGATAAAATGCAGCATATCTTCATTTTATTGCAGCACCCTGCAGCGTAGCGCTAGGCTGTGTTGCCGTGTGAATGGGACACATAGGAAACAATTGTTTCCTGTGTGCCCCTGCGGTGACCGACGTTTTACAATGCAGTAAAACATCTGTCACTGCATATAGTGTGAATTGGCCCTGAGTTTTGCCCAAAAAAATTATGGCCATAATAAATAAAGAAAGAAAAAAATATGTACCTGGCCATTATGCATTCTCTTTTAAGCTGAACTTCTTAGAAACAGCTTACTTACTTATTTTCTGCCTGCTCATTGGGTAGAGGTGATAACATTTATTCTTTGCTGAATAAGCAGACCGGAGGAGGAAAGTTGACAAGGGGAGCAGTAAAACGGAACCAGAAATTACGGTTGCACCAGCCTGACTATGTAGTGTAGGGGTATTTAAATCACAAAAGTGGCTGAACAGACATTTAAGCCCTTTGGAAGGTAAACATTTTTCATGTAAATGTTACTAGAGTTCCACGTTAAGTTTAGTTCTCCTGATGGGTGAGATAAGAACTTTGATTAATTATTATGTTACCATGCTAACTTATAAATAAAAAGAACAATCACTGTAAAAATCACTGTACAAACGTGTCCCTGGAATGATGGGTTTGTGTTGGACATTACAGAGCCAACATTCATATAAATCTCAGTTCAAGGTTGGTTGAAGGCTGTTTGTGTCAAATTATGAGTAATAGCTGACAATGTTGTTGCAGTCACTCATTCGTTCATGGCTGCAACACAAAGATAAGCAATAGTCAAGGCCAAAGAGTTTTTTTAGAAAAGGTAAACCAAGGTGAAATAAATGGGTCTAATTATTTTAAAATTTACTAGACTTAAAGGACGTCTATATATATTCACAGCATACTTTTTCATTTTAATACAAATATTTTTTTTTAAATCCAATATTATTATTACACACGATTTATATAGCACCAACAGTTTACGCAGCGCTTTACAATGTATAGGGGGACAACACAATTACAGTGCAGTTCAATACAAAAGGTACAGGAGGGCCCTGCTCATAGAGCTTACATTCTAAAGGGAGGGGGTGGACTGATTTGATGGGGGTGGCTTACTTATATAATATAATATAAAAATAATAATATAATAATATACAATATAAGCATACTTATTTGCAGTGTTCTCCTTATGCCCTGTACACACGATCGGAAATTCGGCCAGCAAAAGACCGATGAGAGCTTTTGGTCGGAAAATTCGACCGTGTGTATGCTCCATCAGACTTTTGCTGGGTGAATTCCTGCCAGCAAAAGATTGAGAGCAGGTTCTCTATTTTTCGGTCAGAAAAAGTTCAGATCGGAAATTCCGATCATTGTACCAATTCTGACGCACAAAATTCCTACGCATGCTCGGAAACAATTTGATGCATGCTCGGAAGCAGTGAACTTCATTTCCTCGGCTCGTCGTAGTGTTGTACGTCACCGCATCCTTGGCGGTCAAAAGTTCAGCGAACTTTTGTGTGACCGTGTGTATGCAAGCCAAGCTTGAGCGGAATCAAGAATCAAGCGGAGTCAGAAAAAACATTCAAGATTTTTCCGACGGAAATTACGCTCATGCATTACATCTCCTTATGGTAGTGCTGCATGTCTGCTGGCCATCTTTTTCCACAACTTCCTGGATTCCCTGCGTGCTTTGCAGCTTCTTCTCTGCTCTTTATTTGAATTTTCTAAAAGCTACAAATCCCATGGTACCCTGCAGCCTGCAAGCTGTTATCCCTGTACTGATGAAATCACCACTAAAGATAGCTGCGCTGCCCCCTGCACTCTGTATTCTATACAATATATACAGTGCCACAATTCATAAGATACAACAATAAAGTACTAATAGCCCATAAAAGTGCAAAGTGCTTCAAATAAAGTGCTCCAATTCTTGAACATAAAGTGACTGTGCTCAGTGGTGTCACTAGGGTTGGTGCCACCTGGTGCAGTAAAACATGTTGTCACCCTGCAAACCCCGAGTCCCCCCCTAGCATGCCACAGTGCTCTGTCCTGCCGCTGTGGAGTGACAGCAGGAGCACGACAGAGCAGTAGATACTGGGTAGACTAGTGCATCGGGCTCTCTCCTGTCTATCCTGCCACAGTGCCCTGCAGGATGCTGGGCTGTACAGTCAGTAAAAGGAATTTACAGTATATAGAGGTGTATACAGTCAGTATATGGTGTGTGCAATCAGTGAGTGGTGTGTACAGTCAGTGAGCGATGTATACAGTCAGTATAGGGTGTGTACAGTTAGTGAATGGTGTGTACAGTCAGTGAGTGGTATTTACAGTCAGTAAATAGTGTGTACACTACAGCCAGTGAGAAGTGTATACAGTCAGTATATAGTGTAAATAGTCAGTATGTGCTGTCAACAGTCAGTATATGGTGTGTACAGTCAGTATATGGTGTGTACTGTCAGTGAGCATTGTATACAGTCAGTATATGGTGTGTACAATCAGTGTATGGTATGTACAGTCAGTATATGGAGTATACAGTCAGTGTATGGTGTGTAAAATCAGTGTATGGTATGTGCAGTCAGTGATTAGTCACTGTATAGATATACAGTGGTCAGTGTACAGATTGCCCCCTCTCTCCTCACTGACACTGATATCACACTGACACACACACAGGGCTCTCTCTACCTGCAGTCATCCTCCAGACCACCCTCTCTGATGATGTCACCTCCTCTTCTTCCCATCACACATCCTCACTCCACCCTTTTTTCAAACATGGGTTGTGTTCTGATGACGTCACCTGTTTCCTAGGTCTGTGATTGGTGGAGATGTATGTGTGTCCCTGGTGTCTCTGCCCCCCTTGCTCTGTCTGGTCTCCCCTGTGTCCCCATAGACAGGCCAGGAGGAAAGGCGGTTGTGTAGGGTCTCGGCACTCTGAGGGCTGGCCAGGCCTTTCTGACATCAGGCTGCCGTGTTATGTGAAGCCCATACGGAGAGTGTCCTTCTTATCTGAGAACACAGCCCAGCTCTCCTCCTGATCTAATGTCCTCAACCTGGCAGACAAGTTTCGGGCCAGCAGCGCACCCTCTGGCAGGTGTCACCCAGGTGCAGTCCGCACCTAGAGTTGCCACCTCATCCCTTTAAACCTGAACACCTATGAATTACACAGGTTCTGAGGCTGATTTAATGCAGATAAGGCACCAAGTGAGTTTAATTACCACCATAATCAGCCACAGAACCTGAGTAAATCATATGTGTTTGGTTTTAGGTGGCAACCCTAGATGAGGTGGCAACCCTATCCGCATCCCCACACCCCCATAGCGACGCCACTGACTGTGCTCCATGCTGAAAAATGCTGTTCCTGTCACCACTCTCGGACCGAACTCACCACAAGTTGTTGACTACCCGAGTATATACTGAGGTAGGTCAAATTGCGCTTAATATCTCTGGTCAGTCTCTCAAGGTGAACCACCATCCACGGCCCCTCAATATTCCACACACATGAGAAAGGAACCAAAAAGATCTCATAATGCAATGTTATTTATTAAAAATATTCCCCACATAATCATAAAATATGCACTCACGATGTTTAGTGCCTCCCCTGGCACTCAGATTGATCTGCCGTTAAAATGTACTGGGATGCTGCTGCTCCAATGCTCCGATACACACGGGAGCCAGCATGTGTTTTACCAAGCGGAAATTACACATTGCGGTGTCTAAAACCCTACGCTTTTTGTCACCAGGATGTCATCAGGAGACGGAACGCGTAGGTGCATAGACACACGGCACTATGTAATTTCCGCTTGGTGGAACACACACTGGCTCTGGTGTGTATCAGAGCATTTAAGCAGCAGCATCCCAGTACATTTTGACGGCAAATTATTCAGAGTGCCAAGGGAGGCATTAAATAATTCTGAGTGCATATTTTATGATTATGTGGGGAATGTTTTTATTAAACAACATTGCACAATGAGATCTTTTTGGTTCCTTTCTCATGTGTGTGTAAAATATTGCAGGGCTGTGGATGGTGATTCACCTCGAAAGGCTGACCAGAGATATTAAGCACCATTTGACCTACCTAAGTATATACTCAAAAAAAAAGTAAAAAGGTGCACAGTCACAATACCTCGTTTATATGCATGAAGTTCCTAATAGTCCAGAGGAGGGGGGGGGGGGGAGGGGGGAAGGAGGCTGCGTGTATATGTGTGATGTTATACACAATGGAGCATTAAAGTTGTCAGGGCTGCCACCGAAGAGGCCTGAAGCCAGGTCCAATAAGAGCTAGAAGAGAAACACAAGGAAAGGGGCGCCTCTGAGTATGTATCAAATAAACATTTATTAGAAGAACAATATCCACTCACCATGTAAAAATGCAGTGTTGCGTTTTTACACATCTCTGGATCGGAGGGTCGGTGAGACGTGGCTCAAACGTGGCTACACGGACCCCGCAGTAGGTGACTGTGCTTAACGTCCCCCCACTTCTTAGTTAACCTGCTTCACAGCCTTTTTTACCACTTTTTGGAACCCTCATTATACAAGAGTCGAGAAATCAACCCGATCTCTAATTAATGTGACAATCCTTCTGGAGGACCAGAGAGAGAAATATCCACCTGCTGCATCCATCTGCCTATATTCATCCCTCCCAGGATTTGATAAGACGACAGCCTTGTGTGAACCTCGCTGAGACTTGTAGTCCCACCGGCCCTCCGATCCAGAGATGTGTCAAAACGCAACACTGCATTTTTAAATGTGAGTGGATATTGTTCTTCTAATAAATGTTTATTTGATACATACTCAGAGGCGCCCCTTTCCTTGTGTTTAAGTATATACTCAGGAGGTCAACAACTTTGAGTTCGGTCCTAAAAGGGCACGAGAGTGATGACAGAAACAGGCATTTTTCAGCACGGAGCACAGTCACTTTATGTGCAAGAATTGGAACGCTTTATTTGAAGCACTTTGTTTGAAGCATTTTTCACTTTTATGGACTACTAGCACTTTAACCACTTCAGCCCCGGAAGAATATACCCCCTTTCTGACCACGGCATTATTTGCGATATGGCACTGCGTCGCTTTAACTGACAATTGCATGGTCCTGCAACTCTGTACCCAAATAAAATGTATGTCATTTTTTTCCCACAAATAGAGCTTTCTTTTGGTGGAATTTGATCACCTCTGGAATTTAAATTTTTTGCACTATAAACAAAAGAAGAGCGACAATTTTGAAAAAAAAGATAATATTTTTTAATTTTTGATTTAATAAATATCCCAAAGTTTCGTCATCAATTTAGGCTAATATATATCCTTCTACATATTCTTGGAAAAAAAAATTGCAATAAGCGTATATTGATTGGTATGCGCAAAAGATATAGCATCTACAAAATAGGGGATTGATTTATGGAATTTTTATTTATTTATTTATTTATTTTTTTGTTGTAATGGCGGCGATCAGCGATTTTTATCGGACTGCGACATTGCGACGGACAGATCAGACACTTTTTTGGGACCATTGACATTTATACAGCGATCAGAGCTAAAAATAGCCACTGATTACTGTATAAATGTCACTGGCAGGGAAGGTGTTAACACTAGGGGGCGATTAAGGGGTTAAATGTGTTCCCTCAGTGTGTGTTCTAACTGTGGAGGGATGAGACTGACTGGGGGAGGAGCCCGATCGTTGTTCCTAAGCATTAGGAACAACAGGTCTGTCTCCTCACCGCTGACAGAACGGGGATTTCTGTGTTTACACACATAAATCCCTGTTCTGGTCAGGAGCAATCACGGGTGCCCAGTGGACATTGTGGCCGCTGGGCACGTGCATCTTCTCTTAAGTGACGCGACCAGCACGTGCCCCCTATACCCCTTAAAGCTCCCCCCATAATGAAATGCATGCCACTAACAGTACATACAATGCCTTGAAAAAGTACTCACACCCCTTGAAATTTTCCACATTTTGTCATGTTACAACCAAAAACATAAATGTATTTTACTGTATTAGGATTTTTGATAGACCAACACAAAGTGGCACATAATTGTGAAGTGGAAGGAAAATGATAAATGGTTTTCAATTTTTTTTACAAATAAATATCTAAAAAGTGTGGTGTTCATTTATATTCAGCCCCTTTACTCTGATACCCCTAACTAAAATCTACTAGAACCAATTGCCTTCAGAAGTCACCTAATTAGTAAATACCTGTGTGTAATTTAATCTCAGGATAAATACAGCTGTTCTGTGAAGCCCTCAGACGTTTGTTAGAGAACCTTAGTGAACAAACAGCATCATGAAGGTCAAGGAACACACCAGGCATGTCAGGAATAAAGTTGTGGAGAAGTTTAAAGCAGAGTTAGGTTATAAAAAATATCCCAAGCTTTGAACATCTCACGGAGCACTGTTCAATCCATCATCCGAAAATGGAAAGAGTATGGCACAACTGCAAACCTACCAAGACATGGCCGCCCACCTAAACTGACAGGCCAGGCAAGGAGAGCATTAATCAGAGAAGCAGCCAAGAGGCCCATGATAACTCTGGAGGAGCTGCAGAGATCCACAGCTCAGGTGGAAGAATCTGTCCACAAGACAACTATTAGTCGTGTACTCCACAAATCTGGCCTTTATGGAAAAGTGGCAAGAAGAAAGCCATTGTTGAAAGAAAGCCATAAGAAGTCCAGTTTGCAACAAGTCATGTGGGGGACACAGCAAACGTGGAAGAAGGTGCGCTGGTCAGATGAGACCAAATGATAACTTTTTGCTCTAAAAGCAAAACGCTATGTGTGGCGGAAAACTAACACTGCACATCACCCTGAACACATCATCTCTACCATGAAACATGGTGGTGGCAGCATCATCTTGTGGGGATGCTTTTCTTCAGCAGGGATAGGGAAGCTGGTCAGGGTTGATGGCAGGATGGATGGAGCCAAATACAGGGTAATCTTATGCCTCGTACACACGAGCAGACTTTCCCGCGGGAATGTCCGCCGGACTGAAGTCCGCCAGACAATCCGCCCGTGTGTGGCCGCCGGCGGACTTTTTGGCGCCAAAAGTCCGGCGGACTAAGTTTGAAGTTTTGTTTTCAAATTGTCCGCTGAACTTGGCAGTCCGGCGGACAATCCCGCGGTTAGTATGCTAGTCCGCCGGACTTTTGAAAATGAACGGACTTGCCCCACACACGGAGCAAAGTCCGTTCATTTAGAACGTAACTGCAGGTAGACGGGACTAGCGAAGGCAGTGACTGCCGCCGCGCTAGCCCCGTCACCTGGCATGGATTTAAAGGGAATCCCTACGCCGAAAAAAAACGGCGTGGGGGTCTCCCCCAAATCCATCTCAGACCCTTATCTGAGCACGCAGCCCGGCCGGCCAGGAAAGGGGTGGGGACGAGCAAGCGCCCCCCCTCCTGAGCCGTACCAGGCCGCGTGCCCTTAACATGGGGGGTGCCCTGGGGAAAGGGGGGCCGTGCGGCCCCCCCACCCCAAAGCACCTTGTCCCCATGTTGATATCGAGACCCCCAGGCGACGGAGGCGACGATGAAGAAGGTAGCTGGGCTCCTCTGCTCGGTAAAAGAGCTAGGTAAAATAGCGGAGGAGTCCGGGCGAGAAGACCCCCCAAGACGGAAGAAGACCCCCGGAGCAGTGCAATAAAATATTTTTAAAAAATTGTGTGTTTTTTTTTTATTTACACTTTACACCTTAGGTGAATGGGTAGGGGTACATCGTACCCCATACTCATTCACATAGGGTGGGGGGCCGGGATCTGGGGGCCCCCTTATTAAAGGGGGCTCCCGGATTCCAATAAGCCCCCCGCCCGCAGACCCTGACAACCAATGGCCAGGGTTGTCGGGAAGAGGCCCTTGTCCTCATCAACATGGGGACAAGGTGCTTTGGGGTGGGGGGGCCGCAAGGCCCCCCATTTCCCCAGGGCACCCCCCATGTTGAGCGCTCGCTCGTCCCCACCCCTTTCCTGGCCGGCTGGGCTGCGTGCTCGGATAAGGGTCTGAGATGGATTTGGGGGGACCCCCACGCCGTTTTGTTTTTTTTTTCGGCGTGGGGATTCCCTTTAAATCCATGCCAGGTGACGGGGCTAGCGCGGCGGCATTCACTGCCTTCGCTAGCCCCGTCTACCTGAAGTCACGTTCTAAATGAACGGACTTTCCGATGATCGGCAAGTCCGTTCATTTCCAAAAGTCCGGCGGACTTTTTCCCGCGGATTGTCCGCCGGAAAGTCCAGGCGTGTGTGGGCAAGTCACACACTCGGAAAGTCCGGCGAAGCCCCGCTGGAAGGTCTGAGCGTGTGTACGAGGCATTAGAAGAAAACCTGTTAGAGTCTGCAAAAGACTTGAGAATGGGGCGGAGGTTCACCTTCTAGCAGGACAATGACCCTAAACATACAGCCAGAACTGCAATGAAATAGTTTAGCTAAAAACATATTCATGTGTTAGAATGACCCAGTCAAAGTCCGGACCTAGATCCAATTGAGAATCTGTGGCAAAACTTGAAGATTGCTGTTCACAGACGCTCTACATCGATTCTGACAGAGCTTGAGCTATTTTGCAAAGAAGAATGGGCAAAAAATTCACTCACTAGATGTGCAAAGCTGGTAGAGACATCCCCCAAAAAAAAACGTGCAGCTGTAATCGCAGCAAAAGGTGGTTCTACAAAGTATTGACTCAGAGGGGCTGAATACAAATGCTCGCCACACTTTTCACATATTTATTTGTAAGAAAAATTGGAAACCATTTATCATTTTTCTTCCACTTCACAATTATTTGCCACTTTGAGTTGGTCTATCACATAAAAAAATACATTTACGTTTTTGGTTGTAACATGACAAAATATGGAAAATTTCAAGGGGTGTGAATACTTTTTCAAGGCACTGTATTTACAGGGCATATTAAATATGTTTCACAGAATTTAAGGAAATAAATGTGTGGAAAATCTTCAAAAAGTACGTTTTGGAATTTCAGGATCGTTCAGATTAAGAGGAATAGGCTGCAAATAAATGAAATACAATGCGGGAATGGATATATTATTTTAACGTTTGACCATAGATGCACATTAAAGGCAAAATATAATGGTTTTGGGTCAATTTGGTTTCCTTTTTTTAGGCAGGCATCTGCAACAAACTCCCAAACACTCCTGTCAAATATAAATCTGGGGCTTTTCATCAAGGTTTGCACTTCCATGTTATTTCACTCTGCTGTATACAGTCTCCTTTTGCAGAGGGATAGGCATCCTACTTTATTTTTCAATCAAACCTCATATAAGACTGTCACTTTCTAGTCGCACTGCTGAATTACAAGACTTGCTAACAGCAGCATGCATGTGCAGTAGGGAAAAACTGACCTGCAGCCTTTTGGCAGTCAAAATGTTATTGGTTTGTTTTGGACCATTTGTAACATATTGCATTTCTTTTTTAATTAAGTTGACAGTTTACTTAAAGGATGGCTGTACCCTCCCACAGTTATGCTTTCATTTTCTCTCTGCCCCTCCAAAGTCTTATGTTCACTTGTTCACACTCTTGCCAGATCTACGCTTGAAGCCCACAGCTCTACAGTTATCTTTTAAGCTTCATCCACACCCATCTAACTGTATTTTGTGTTTCTTACCTCTAATATTTCGGTCACACTTTTTTCAGCAACCACTGAAACCACTCTGGCTGTCATCCTGATGAAAAAAAACATATGAATGCATTTGTGTGGATACACAGGTACCGATAGGCAAAACAGGCCATATGCCTAAATAGTTCTGTGTTTAACCACTTACTTACTGGGCACTTAAACCCCCTTCCTGCCCAGGCCAAATTTCAGCTTTCAGCGCTGACAAATGCACGGTCATGCAACACTGTACTCATATGACATTTTTATAATTTTTTTTCACACAAAAATAGAGCTTTCTTTTGGTGGTATTTATTCACTACTGGGTTTTTTTTTTTTTTTGCTAAACAACCCAAAAAATACCAAAAACTTTGAAAAAAAACAAACAGTTTCAAAGTTTGTTATAAAATTTTGTAAACAGGTAATTTTTCTCCTTCATTGATGTGCACTGATGAGGCTGCACTGATGGGCACTGATAGGCTGCACTGAAGGGCACTGATAAGGAGGCAGTGAAGGGCGCCTTTGGGTCTTAGTACAGTTGTAATGTGGTTCGCACAGCGCTTCTCAGCATACTGTGCGTTAGGGATGGGCCCGGTGTTCGATTCGAACCCATGTTTGAACCCCGTTCGGCGAGCCCAGAACTATTTGGGCCGCTCGCATCAAATTCGTGTGATGCGAGCGGCCCGCAATGCATTGGGCCAGTCGCAGTGCAATGCTGGCAGATGATTGGCCAAGCATGCACTGTGACCCCGCATGCTTGGCCAATCACAGCGCCGGCAGCGAGGAGAGCCATAATTGGCTACAGGCAGGATGCCTGTAGCCAATTATAGCTCAGGGACTTTAGTACACGCCCCACGGTATAAGAGGCCGCCGCGGAGGCGGCCTCGCATATTGTGTTTCAGTGCTGACAATATGTGCTCTATTTCTGGGGATTTGTGTGTGCGTGCTGTTAGTACAGCATTGCAGTATCACATCTGGGGGGTGTCTATAGGTTGCCTGTGAAGGGGGGCAGGTTTCCTGTGCTTAGAACTGTCCCTGCAAAAAGTGTCATTTTTGCAGGAAAAAAGCTATTTAAAAGCACTCGCGGCTAATGAATTGATGGCTCCCGTAACACAGAGAACTGTCATTCATTGATAAAAAAAAAAAAAAAAAAAGCGTGGGGGTCCACCCAAATTCAATAACCAGGCCCTTCAGGTCTGGGATGGATATTAAGGGGGACCCCACCCAAAAATGGCGTGGGGTCCCCCTCAAAATCCATACCAGACCCTTATCCGAGCACGCAACCTGGCAGGCCGCAGGAAAAGAGGGGGGACGAGAGCGGCCCCCCTCCCGCCTGAACCGTACCAGGCCACATGCCCTCAACATTGGGAGGATGCTTTGGGGGTCTGAGACCCCCAAAGCACCTTGTCCCCATGTTGATGAGGACAAGGGCCTTGTCCCCACAACCGTGCCCGGTGGTTGTGGGGGTCTGCGGGCGGGGGGCTTATCGGAATCTGGAAGCCCCCTTTAACAAGGGGACCCCCAGATCCCGGCCCCCCCTACCATTTCACCAAAAAAGTGTCAAAAATTGTAAAAATGACAGGAGACGGTCTTTGACAATTCCTTTATTAAAATCTTCTTTCTTCTTTCTTCATCCTTCGGTTTCTTCATCTTCTCCTTCCGTCATCTTCTTCCATCTTCTTCCATTTTCTTCTTCCTCCGATCCGCTTCTTCTTGCGCTGGCCTTCTCGTCCTTCTCGTCCGGCATCTTCTTCCATGGCGTCGGTGTCGGTGTCTCTTCTTGGGCCACTCCTCGCAATGGGAGGCTCCCGCTATGTGAGGCTTCGCTGCCTCTGACAGGTCTTTTATAATGGAGGGCACCTGGTGACCCCGCCCCCTCTGACGCACGGGGACGTCATGGGGAATTCCCTATGGCTTTCCCCATGACGTCAGAGGGGGGCGGGGTCACCAGGTGCCCCCCGTTATAAAAGACCTGTCAGACGGAGCGAAGCCTCACACAGCGGGAGCCTCCCATTGCGAGGAGCGGCCCGACAGAAGAACAGATGCCGATGCCATGGAAGAAGATGCCGGACGAGAAGGACGAGAAGGACGAGAAGACCAGCGCAAGAAGAAGCGGATCGGAGGAAGAAGAAAATGGAAGAAGATGGAAGAAGATGACGGAAGGAGAAGATGAAGAAACCGAAGGATGAAGAAAGAAGAAAGAAGATTTTAATAAAGGAATTGTCAAAGACCGTCTCCTGTCATTTTTACAATTTTTGACACTTTTTTGGTGAAATGGTAGGGGTAATTTTGTACCCCCTTACCATTTCACACAGTGGGGGGGGGGGGCGGGCTCTGGGGGTCCCCTTGTTAAAGGGGGCTTCCAGATTCCGATAAGCCCCCCGCCCGCAGACCCCCACAACCACCGGGCCCTTGTCCTCATCAACATGGGGACAAGGTGCTTTGGGGGTCTCAGACCCCCAAAGCATCCTCCCAATGTTGAGGGCATGTGGCCTGGTACGGTTCAGGCGGGAGGGGGGGGCGCTCTCGTCCCCCCCTCTTTTCCTGCGGCCTGCCAGGTTGCGTGCTCGGATAAGGGTCTGGTATGGATTTTGAGGGGACCCCACGCCATTTTTTTTGGCTGGGATTCCCCTTAAAATCCATCCCAGACCTCAAGGGTCTGGTATGGATTTTGAGGGGGACCCTACGCCATTTTTTTTTTGGCTGGGGTCCCCCTTAATATCCATCCCAGACCTGAAGGGCCTGGTTATTGAATTTGGGGGGACCCCCACGCTTTTTTATTTTTTATTTTTTTATTTGTTATCAATGACTTTTTTTTTATGAATGACTGTTCTCTGTGTTACGGGAGCCGTCAATTAACATTAGCCGCGAGTGATTTTAAATAGCTTTCTTTCCTGCAAAAATGACACTTTTTGCAGGGACAGTTCTAAGCACAGGAAACATGTGCCCCTTTACATGCATACTATAGACACCCCCCAGGTACGAAATTTAAAGGAATATTACACTTTTATTGTTTCAATTTAAGCATTATTAAAATCACTGCTCCTGAAAAAACGGCCGATTTAAAAAAAAATTTTTGCATTGATACATGTCCCCTGGGGCAGGACCCAGGTCCCCAAACACTTTTTATGACAATAACATGCATATTAGCCTTTAAAATTAGCACTTTTGATTTCGAACATTCGCATCCATTATAACTAATAGGGTTCGAAAGCTCGCACGGACTTTAGGTCCGTTCGCGGGTTCTGGTGCGAGCCGAACGGGGGGGTGTTCGGCTCATCCCTACTGTGCGCGGAGCCGCCTTTGCAGTAAGAGTGGGAGTGGCTGCCCTGATGCATGGGACCATGCACGCTCTGTCACATCTGCATGATATGAATGGAGCCTTACACCTACAACCATGTAACAGGGGTATTTACTATGACAGACCCTTCCCTGCCTCTCTGCTAATCTCTGCATCTTCATCCACCTCCTCTCAGTAAACCTGTGCATTCTAAATCCCCCTGCTAACCTCTGCACTCCAAACTGTCCCCTGCACCCCTGCACCCCCTCATCTCTGCTTAACTCCACATGCCTCTGCTAATTGTTGCACCCCAGGCCCCCCCTGCATACCCCCTCTTTGGTCATGTTTTGCCAGCAAACTGTAATACCTTCTCGGTTTACTCCCCAGCTCCCCCCCATCCATCTGCTCACCTTTGCAGTACAGGCTGATAGGCTGATGATGGCAGGCTCAGTGACTATGGCAGGTACATCTCCAATGTCAACAGAATTTAGCAAAGGTGATGGTGAACCAGGGATCAGGGAGTTTGATATATCTATGAATGCTCTAACAATTTACATATCAATGCCGCCCGTGATATACATTCCAATGCCACCCATGATTTACATATCAATGTCGTTGCAATTTATATATCAATGCCCTTGTGATTTACAGATCAATCATGTGTAAACTACACACAGAGCAGGACTGGGCAGCATTAGTGTAAAGGAAAGTGCAGCGCTAAGATATGTGAACAGTTGTGATACCCATTGAACCAAAAAATTCAAAATTCAAAAAAAGGGACAATACAATGTACTCCTTAAGATAAAACAAATTGAAAAACACAAATATCCTATGTGTAAAAAGTATAAATAAACAAAGTGTCCCAAAGTGATAAAATAAAGATGGTGTCAAGCCAGGATGGTCTTAGACTGAATCCTCTGGTACACTCTTTAAAGACGGATGGAAATAGATGTGCGCCTACCGGAACTGGTGGACTCCCGGTCAGCAACAGGGAGTCAAACGGGCATAGAAAAGCTCCAAACGGCCAGCAGACTCGACACTCCAGGGTAGACAGATGGACTCTGTGGAACTACTCGCAACCTCACAGACCCGATGCAGATGGTCAGAGTGTGGATGACTTGAATGGAACCTGGACCAACACTGATAAGACAGGAACTGGAACTTCCTGATGGCCACTCCACGGATGGAATGAAACGAGCCAGTAGTGGACCCCACTGATGGTGCAGCGAAGGCTCTCCTAGGATACTCTCCAAAAATATTTCAAACCATGTAATGGAAAAAAGAAAAAAACAAGGAGGGGACTCCAATGGTGTAGATCAATCAGGCAGGTTTTTATTGACAAAAACCAATGAAGAACAAAAAAAAAAAATATTAAAAGTGATCACATTTAAAAAGCAGTGTGGGAATGAGTATGACCTCGCCCAGCATTAGTGACTCACTCACACCACTGAGCTGGGCCTATCTTAAAGCAGAGTTCCGCCCAAAAATGGAACTTCCGCTTTAAGGGAGGTGACCCCCTGACATGCCAAATTTTGCATGTCATTCTTTTGGGGGGGGGGGGGGGGGCGGTACCCTCTTTTCAGAGCGTCCCAGCTCCCACTTCCTCCTCAGAGTGTCCCAGCTCCCATTTTCTCCCGTAGCACCGTCTTGGCAATCATCTGGGACACGTCACATGTCCCAGATGATTGCCCGGCCAGTTACGGCGTGCAGGGCTGCTTTCGCATGTGAAGCCACAGCCGGGCCCCCACAGTTACAATGCTGGTGCCGCAGAGAGGAGTGGGAGCCGAGCAGGGCTTCATATGCCCGTATCGCTGGACCATGGGACAGGTGTCCCATTATTAAAAGTCAGCAGCTGCAGTATTTGGCGGGTGCCGCTGTCAGAATACATCAGGGGGGATACCTCTATCCACCTTGTTTGTGTGAATGAAAAACTAAGGCTGCAGCCGTGAATCTGCCTGCGATTTGACAGTGCCGAGGTGTGAATGACAAAATGCGGGACTCACATTCGAGGTGCCATTAATTTGAATGACACCTCACCTGCCGTGATTGTCGCACAATAAATTGGGCTGCAATTGTGGCAATCCACATCGCGGGACGCATGTCCCCTAAAAGTAGCTCCTGAACTATTTTTGGGTGACATGCGTCACGCGATGTGGGTTTCCGCGATTGCAGTACGTTTTATCGCGTGACAATTGTGGCAGACCCGCACCGTGATTTGAGGTGTCATTCAAATGAATGCCATCTCGAATGCAAGTACCGCGTTTTGTCATTCACACCTCTGCGCTGTCAAATCGCCGGCAGATCCATGGCAAATCTGCCCGCAATTCAAAACCCTGTAGTGTGAATGCAGCCTTACAGTGTAATTAATCAGTGTAGTCCAATTCAAGTATTTACACTGATTGCGTTTAAAAAAAAGAATGATTTACTAATTGTGGCACTTTTCCTCTTGGGGTGGTACAGAAGGAACTGTGGCATGCTAACAATTCAATCTAGTCTAGCCTAGTTTTTTTTTTACCTTTTATTGCTGAGTTCAATTCTAGGAACAAGGGTTTATGGGGTACAGGATATCCAAAAATTGGACAGGTACTCTGATAGCAGTAATAGTAGCACTAGGCCCTTTATTAGCATACTGTTAGTAATTGCAGGCTCTAAGAGCAATTAATTTTTTTTTTTAAGTGAAACTAATGTTGAAGAATAAAAAATTGTGAACAGACAGGCTCTTTATTGCAGAAGAGACATTACATATTATACATTCACATACCTGTTTACAATCCCCTGTCGAATGTACAGTCAGCTCAACAAACTCAGGAGTAACATCATCCCATGCCAGTCAATCAAGACAGCTGAAGATCAGCACCCAGACGAAGCTGGGAGAAGATGCCTCCAGCAGTGAGGGAACACAGGTAAGAATTTTTTCAAAGAAACTCTTCTTGAAATGTCCAGTAGCAGCTTCCACAAAGCCCTCCCGAGACACACCTCAGCAAAGAAGACAATTTAAAGATTCTCCATTCAGGCAACCCCTCTTTATACCCAGCTTCCTCTAGAAGACACAGTCCAGCAGGGCAGCTGAAAATGAGCCCCCAGCTGAGAGAAGATCGAGGAGCGAACACTGTAAAGGTACCCAAAACATTTATTATCTTCCAAAACCATACCTGTGAACACTCTCCTCAGGGATTGGTTGGGTCAGATACATTTTCATAAGACATTGATTGTCCTTCCCACTTACTGTAGCGGAGGAGCCCGCACACTTATCAAAATTTGGTCGTTCCCTGCTGAATTTCATTCAGTGTATGGCCAGCTTTATTATTAATCTCTTGCAATCCCCTAACAGTACTCACTTTGGGAAAGAGAGGAACAGCACTGGGAATGAATCAGGTGTGCTGCACGCAAAGGTGTAGTCAAGTAACCCGCTGATAGCAGGAGAGAGAAAAATGAACTAAGCGATAATCTCAGCCTGCTGCTGCTCTTTCACTGTCCATTCAGCAGGCTGAAGTTTGAGCGAGCAGTAGAGTAGGCAGATACTACAGATACTGAGAGTAGGCAGACTGTTTACTGCAGAAAAGACATGCAATAAAAAATAAATCTGCCTGTCTGTCTACAGTCTTCCTTATGCCACGTACACACGATCAGAAATTCGGCCAGCAAAAGACAGATGGGAGCTTTTAGTCGGAAAATGTGACCATGTGTATGCTCCATCAGACTATTGCTGGCCGAATTCCAACCAGCAAAACATTTAGAACATGTTCTCAATTTTTCGGTCGGAAAAAGTTCAGATCGGAAATTCCGAAAGTCTGTACCAATTCTGACACACAAAATTCCTATGCATGCTCGGAAACAATTTGACGCATGCTTGGAAGCATTGAACGTCATTTTCTCGGCTCGTCGTAGTGTTGTACGTCGCCGCGTTCTTGATGGTCGTAAGTTCAGCAAACTTTTGTGTGACCGTGTGTATGCAAGCCAAGCTTGAGCGGAATTCTGTTGGAAAAACCATCCAAGATTTTTCTGACGGAAAACAATGTACAATGAGCTGCATATTGATTCCAGCGCTGTGCCTGTGTGCTGGGATAACTGAACTCCTGTGCAAGCTTGGGAATTATGTCATCCTTCACCAACCAATCAAGATGGCCGTAAACCAGTACCCAGAAGTAGCTAGAGAGAAGATGCCAGTGAGGGACCTCAAAGGTATTGGACCGTTGTTAAGGTAAAGGCCCGTACACACGATCAGACTTTTTGACAACCAACATGCAAATTAGCTGTTTTGGACCAACATCCGACCGTGTGTACGCTCCATCGGACCAACTTTTTCCAGGTTTCATCGGACTTTTGTTGGCTGTGCGAACGGACCAACTTTCTGCCAACAAAAGTCTGATGGACCAAAGTCCGACCGTGTGTACACAAAACCAACGGACTTTTGTACAAACCAATGCAGAACCAATGCAAAAGATCAGACAACAATACAGAAGTTGACCAAAGTTGGCGGTAAAGAGCAGAAAAACCAAGTGATTTGGTGAAAGTTGGCTGAAAAAAGTCCTACCGTGTGTATGCAATACCAACTTGGGGCCAACACCCTTTGGACAAAAATCCACAGGAAAGTTGGTCCACGGTCCGATCGTGTGTATGAGGCTTAAGTATCATAAACTTTAGTTCCACTTTAACTAAGTGGTATATTCTACCTGGCTGTGTTTTTTTATTGTCATTCCTCACATGAATAAATGTTTTTCTTCTGGAATAAAAGCAACCTCATTGCATTTCAGGCTGCTGAATCGCACATGATGATAACATAGAGACTATTAGATACATGCAAAATACTTACAATATTGAGGCTATTGCACTCTTTCATCCTGAACCCCTCATCATCTCTAAATAAAGGAAAACAAATTCAAACAACATATTTGTAATTATGGGGATTTTTATAATATTTATGTCACTAGAAATATTTCCTTTCAGCAGCGCCCGCGCTGTTATTTTTGGTTTTACATTTTTAGTACGTGTGAAGTTAACTACATTGTTACAGGTCTGTTTACACCCGTCCTAATTTGTATAAAAGCAAACTGATTTGGTCTTGTGCAAATGTGTGTTTGCCATCAATACACTCTAGGTTGTTAGTGGAATGCTGCCAAGCTTTCTTTTCTCCACTAGCTCAAACACAACTCCCTGAAAGCCGGCTTTCATTGGCTGTTCATGATCACACAGAAGGGTCTCTGTAAGTGTGGTCTCCAATGATCAGCAGCTGCATGCTTCTTGTATAGTGGAAGCTTGTCATTTATAAGAGGCGAGAAGATGAGTGGGTGGCACCTCTAGCTGTTTTTCTTTTGCATCAGGCCCTCTTTTACTATGAAGGACCATGTCGTTAGTTGATGGTGTTCACAATTCACTTGCACTTGTGAAGGCAGCCTGACAGCTGCATAAATCACTGCTAGATACCACTAATAGATTGCTTCATACGATTTTCTAGCAGACCACCCAAGCACAGCTCAGAGGCGGCCCGAGTCACTCCAGACTTGCATACCAGTACAGTAATTTAAATCTCTCCACTCTCTGTAATGTGTGATAATTAAAACAAATCCTTCTTCCCCTCTAGTTAAAAAAATGACTTCAGGTCTCCATATGAGTGATGAAAGTAGAAGTGGTTTTCATCATTTTTTTATTTTTAGCCACTTTTTGTGATTACATCAGAAATATAAACTGCAACTTTAACCAGATCAGAATCTACTCAAGTAATTAATGATAACCTACAGTTTATGTACATTTGCATGTATTTATTTATCCTGGTAATGTATTTGGAATGATGTAAATATATTTTAGTCAGATCAAATCTGTCATATAAAACTGGCTTTTAGTAAAAGATTTGAGTTAATTGTTTTTTTTTTAATACGGAGTAGATCTTGCTCACATTTTTTCATGGATTTTTGAATGTTATAAGGTATTTGCTATAAACCTTGTGTAGCACTGACCCCCGAAAGAGCTGCTGGTTTGATTTGGGCCTTCACTCTACTAATAAACCCCACTAACTTGGCTCAATCCCCTTGGCACAGCTGTGGTGCAATGCAATACAATACAATATAAAACAATGCAAAGTACATGTATTGTAACCTCAGGATCCACTGGCTCCACCTGGTGGGGAAAAACAATACGCCACACAACTGGATACTTAACCAGAATTATATTTTACTGCAAAATATTCAGAAAGGTGATTACAGTAATTGTGCTGCCATCCCAACATAGGACGACAGCACAATGAATTTCAATATGAACAATATAAAACAGTATATATATTTGTATCTATACCTGGGAGCTCCCCCTACTTTAAAGGCTATGCGTGAGATCTCACTTAAAATAACTTAGTCCGTGATCTTCTTTCTTCGCTAGCTAGAGTAACTCCTTATGGTTTGTAATCCACAGTTTATGGTAAGTTAAATTGAGGTGAAATTGCTCCTGGTGTAACTCCAACAACTATATTACAATGCTTGAGGCGTCAGAGTAGATAGTCCTCAAACCTGCTCAGTGTCAGTTGCTCTGTTCCTCCTCCGTGGAACTACAAATTCCAGTAAGGCCTGTATGTGAGTCTAACTGCGTGTGAAAGTTAACAAACGGTGGGCCGTAACCCGCTCACTAACTGGATCGGAGCTTCATGTAGTAACTTTGGTCCAGTGACTGCAGCTTGCTTCTACGACTGCTGGGCCAGACGCCCTGTTCCGTTCCGCTGGGTGAGCCCGATTCTCTGATGCTCAGATGAGTGCCTCTGGATCCTCAATCCGGTCACTGTCTTTCAGGCACCGGCAGGTCACTTGTACAAAACAAGCAGGGTTGCGCTCTGCAATGACTGAGTCCTTGTCTCTGGGAAGCCTCCGCACAGATCCTCACAGGCAGGCCACGAGATCCCAAGAGTCCCAAGATGGCCGCTCGGGTTCCTTTTATCACCTACTCAGCATGCACTGCTTGAGAGAGTGTTCATGGGTAGGTCACTGAGCCTCCTAGATAAAAGGGGTCAACCCTCTGAACAAAACACCAGTCACTTCCTGTATTAGTCTTTTGTGCTTGTTCTGAGGTAATAATATACAAGTGCATTACCAGTATTTGGTCACTAGATGGCTCCAAATACTGAACCATAGCAATGTCCACAGACTTTGTATTAAAGCATGCAAACACACATCAATATACAAGGATGTCAGCCCTACACTTGCATAGTATGTTCTTAGCACAGAGCTACTTTAGATACTACTGCTATCTACACCTTAGAGATATTCATAGGCTAGACATGATAACCCGACCATTGATGTGGTAGAAT
Organism: Lithobates sylvaticus; assembly: GCA_028564925.1. Lineage (NCBI taxonomy): Eukaryota > Metazoa > Chordata > Amphibia > Anura > Ranidae > Lithobates > Lithobates sylvaticus. Next base: position 291,468,826 of record CM053026.1, read on the forward strand.
TGCAGTTGGAATTGCCTTTTTACCTGTGTAGCGATACCCCCGTAGGAGCTGCTTTGTTTGTTCAGTCCATTACTCTGCCTCTCAACCCTAATAACAGTCTCAGCCCCCTCTGGCACACCTGGCAGAAACACACGTTATGATAAAACACAGAAATTGTCTTTACTGCAATATTTCTGTGAAAGAATAACAGACAGTAACAATATATATTCAAGTAATCAACTAGAGCGCAATAACTGAGATTTATAAGCAATATAGCTCTCAATCCTATATTCAAGCTACTTTCAGGGGATTCCAAGCCTGCGAATGTCCCCAAGAGCAGAGGCACACTTACATGGTAAATAAAGCACAAAATAACACTTTAAATTGGATTGGTTACCTTTACTCTGGTTGTCCAGGTAGGAAGAGAGCACAGGAATGAATCTCTTTGTGTCAGGCCTCTCTCTTCTGTCCCCTGACACCACAGGCCCAACTTTAAACACTCTATACAAGTCAACAGGTAATGGCAATTAACTTCTTAGATAAACTGTCCCACACACCCACTGCATACACAGAGCCCTGAATATGTGTGTACGGATCCATATGGCACTAGTAGCTTCAGTCTCTGTTGAAGAAAAGATAAAATTTGGTGTCTTCAGCTAGCCACTCTTGTCAGTGCGCTTAAACTCCTGTATGGCGGGCTCAAACAACACAACTTGCCTTGCTTATCAAGTAAAACAGGCAGGATCCTCCTCAGCAAGGTGAGAGAACAATGATGTCTGTATACAGTGTCCCAGAAATGGATAGCCTTATTCCTGTGGCACTACAAGTGTCAGCAAGATGACTACCAGCAACGATGTCTGTATACATTGTTCATACTCATCCTATGGTGCAGTGTATCTTTTCCCCTACAGATGGGCAAAATTCTCTCTCACCAAATCCTGCGGTCAAGGCCCAAATGAACGTCCTGGAACAGCAGGCTTTCCCAGTGACCCGACTAGTCACCTCATATTGGAACGCCTCACCGTCTTTGCAGGTGCTCCTCGACATGCACCTGGAATCCCACTCTCTCAGGCTGGATGTCCTGACTGGCAGTGGAGGCCTGAATTGCGTGGGCATATCCTCTGAGAGACAGCATCTCTCCTTCAGGTCTGATCTCTTTCACTGCCTCGTGGTCACTGAGAATCTCCTCAGCTAAGCAAGATGGAGTCTTTTGTTTCCTGCCTCCTAGAGCATGCTGTCTCTTGTATTTCTGTCCCCATAGAAAGCTAGGATGCACTAGGATGCACTAAGGGGTAAAAAACACAAGCCTTTACAACTCCTTTAAGGCTGGAAAGCCTGTGTACATCCAGTCAGTGAAGAGAAAAAGGGAGGAGGAGGAAGAACCTCATCATAGATGCCAACACTCTGAACTTTTCTCTGTCAGCTTATCTGTCAAGAACGTTCCAGGCATTTCCGGGCCTTCCGTGCGCACATAGGTGCGCGGCGGGCGCGCGCGCATGCTTCCCCTCCTTCTGTCGTTATGCTTCCCCTCCTTCTGTCGTTATGCTTCCACCAGAGCCAAGGGTCCCCATACCTGAGAAGTTTTCAGGGGACCGAACTAAATTCCGGGCCTTCCGCAGTGCTTGTCGACTTTACTTCGCCTTGCAACCCCGGACTTTTTCACTTGAAGCCACTAAAGTGGGGGTTTGTGGTCTCCCTACTGTTAGGAGAACCACAGATCTGGGCACACCGACTTCTCGAAGAGGACTCTGTTTTGATTCAATCACTGACGGCCTTCTTTGAAGCTATGTCCCAGCTTTATGAGGACCCTGAACGGGTCGCCACAGCGGAGGCCACCTTAACTACACTCCAGCAGGGTCGCCGGGCGGCCGAGGAGTACATTTCAGATTTTAGACGCTGGAGTGCGGACACTCAATGGAATGATGCAGCTCTACGTCATCAGTTCCGCATGGGCTTATCAGAAGGACTGAAAGATGAATTGGCCCGGGTGGGCATACCTGATACTCTTGAGGCCTTAATCACCCTAACCATCCAGATTGATCGCCGCCTGCGGGAACGTCGCACTGAACGGGCCTACAACATAATCGCCCGACTTGGATGACTGCTAAAGCTCCAATTCCGGCTGCCTGCTACTTACCACCACCCAACTTCCAGCCGATCCGCCCTGCACCGGACGCCTCCGAGCCGATGCAGTTGGGACTGATTCGACCCACCTTAACCCCGGAAGAGCGCACACGTCGCCATCAACTTAACCTCTGCCTGTACTGTGGAACAACAGGACACTACGTGCGCAACTGTCCGGTCAAGATGCGTAAGTGCCTTTCCTCTGTTCCTGCCAGTCTTTCAGCACTTTCTGCTAACACAACCCACATTGCTCTCCCTCTCTCATTGCAGCTCCAGCTCCGGAAGGACCCAATTCCAGTTAAAGCAATTATTGATTCCGGAGCATGCAGTTGCTTCATTGATTCTGCCTTCGCCAACCAAAAACACAACATTCCCTTACGGAATAAGACCCACCGACTTTCAGTCTTCTTGGCCGACGGCTCCCGCATCAGCTCCGGACAGGTGACCCAAGAGACTTTCCCCGTACCTGCCATCACCTCCTTCCAGCATAAAGAGCTGCTGATCCTTGATGTAATCTCTTCCCGTTGTTCCCAATCATCCTGGGCATTCCCTGGCTTCAGGCCCATAATCCCTCCATCAATTGGACTACCAGAGAAATCAGGTTCTTGTCCCCCTACTGCCAAGAACATTGTCAAAATGAGTCTATATCGCCCAATCCTCTGTCACCTTATGTTGCATGGACATTGATCAGATTCTCTGCCATCTTACTACGTTGACAAACCAACTACGGAGGCTAAGAGCATTCGAGAGAGACTTAAAACGCCAATCAGTACCCGAACCGTATCATGGGTTCCTCGATGTTTCAGTAAAAAGGGAGCAGATTCTCTTCCCACCCCATCGGGCATATGACTGCCCAATTGAACTTTTACCGGGGCCGAAATTCCCTTTGGGCGTATTTTTCCCCTGTCAGAAAAAGAACAGGAAGCACTAAAATTTACATCAACGAAAACCTGGAAAAAGGATTCATCCGCCCATCTACATCTCCAGCTGGTGCTGGAAAATATTTTTTGTGACTAAGAAGGATCAGACTCTCCGCCCGTGTGTAGATTACCCGGGAGTTGAATAAAATTACGGTTAAGAACCGTTATCCGTTGCCCTTAATACCCGAACATCCAAAAATTAAGGTCTGCTACTATTTTTACGAAGCTCGATCTAAGAGGGGCATATAATCTGGTCCGCACCGGGCTGGGCATGAGTGGAAGACGGCATTCCGAACAAGGTTCGGGCATTATGAATATCTGGTCATGCCCTTTGGTCTATGTAATGGACCTGCCACGTTTCAACATTGATTAACGATGTATTCACGGACTTCTTAGATATTTTTGTAATTGTTTATTTTGGATGATATTTTGTTTTTTTCTGAATCCCTCAGCCAACACCGGGAACACGTCTGCAGAGTCTTGGACCGTCTTCGCCTACATGGACTATACGCAAAAGCAGAAAAATGCGAGTTCGAGCAACAAGAGATCCAGTTCTGGGTTTGATAATATCCGCGACCGGTATCAAGATGGACCCCCAAAAAGTGTCTGCTGTTCTGGATTGGCCTGCACCCGTCGATAAAAAAGGTATTCAACGTTTCATTGGTTTCGCAAACTTTTACAGGAAATTTATCAAAGGATTCTCTGCCATCATAGCCCCTATTACACGGTTGACACAACAACATGTCAGGTTTCATTGGAGTACGGAGGCTCAAGAGGCATTCGAGAGACTTAAAAGACTTTTTACATCAGCTCCAATTCTCAGTCACCCTAACCCATCTTTACCTTTTTTATTAGAAGTTGACGCATCCGAAGTAGCGGTAGGAGCGGTCATTTCGCAAAGACAGGGTAAGGAGGGATTGATACACCCTGTGGGATTCTTCTCCCGAAAGTTATCTCCAGCTGAAAGAAATTACGACGTAGGGGATCGGGAGCTTCTTGCCATCAAGACCGCCTTGGAGGAGTGGAGGTATCTGTTAGAGGGTGCGGCTCACCCGGTATTAATATATACCGACCATAAAAATTTAGAATATCTAAGATCTGCCAAACGTTTGAGACCCCGACAAGCTCGTTGGGCCTTGTTTTTCACTCGCTTCTGTTTCCACATCACTTATCGGCCAGGATCAAAAAACGTCAAACCAGACGCATTGTCACGCATGCATGATAACCCTAAGGACTCACCTGCTCCTGACACGATTCTACCCACAAACAGTTTTTTGCTCTTACACACAGATCTCTTAACTTTAATCAAGGAAGCCTCTTCCCACTCTCCAAGACCTCCAGGAACTACCTTGACATCTCGAGATGGCTTGCTATGGAAAGGAAGTCAAATCTTTGTCCCTGAAGGTATTCGAGTTAAAGTACTAACATTGTTTCATGATCATCCCTTAGCAGGACATTTCGGGGTACGGAAAACTCGTGAACTTGTACAGCGTACATTCTGGTGGCCCAATTTAAGGGAATTTTGTGAAAGATACGTCAACTCCTGCTCCATCTGCTCACGGAACAAGACTTCAAAGAACCGAGCCTGGGGACTGCTTAAACCTTTACCTATACCAGACAGACCTTGGAAAATGATTTCTATGGACTTTATAGTCGAACTACCCCGCTCTGAGGGGTGCACAGCCATTTTTGTGGTGGTAGATCGCCTGTCTAAGATGGCCCATTTTGTGCCCCTGAAGGGAACCCCATCCGCTACAGAGACAGCCCGTGTATTTATTAAGGAGATCGTCAGACTACACGGAGTACCTACAAATATAGTCTCCGACAGAGGGGTACAATTTACCTCACGCTTCTGGAAGGCACTTTGTGAAATCTTGAAGATTGAGCTTTCTCTCTCCTCAGCCTATCATCCACAGACTAATGGGCAGACAGAGAGAACCAACCAAACCCTCGAGCAATATATCCGATGTTTTACTTCCTTTTCCAAGGACAATTGGGTTTCCCTGCTGCCTCTAGCGGAATTCGCATACAATAATGCCAGTCACTCAACCACTAACCAATCTCCCTTCTTTGCCAATTATGGTTTTCACTTGACTTTTTTACCAGATTTTGTTTCAGAATCCCAGTTCCGGCAGTCCAGAAGACAGTGGAATTCCCTCAAACGCAACAATCAGGTCCTACAAGAAGCTATGTCCAAGGCCCAGGCAGATAGCAAGAGGAACTTCGACCAAAAGAGAAGGGGGGAGCTGGTTCTGCAACCGGGAGATCAGGTATGGCTGTCTACATCCAATATCAAATTGATGTGCCCTTCTAAAAAACTTGCACCTAAATTTATGGGACCTTTTCCTGTTAAGAAGAAAATTAATGAAGTAGCCTATGAACTGTCTTTACCTGATTCTCTTAAAGTTCACCCGGTATTTCACGTGTCTTTGTTAAAACCTGCTGTGCCTAATCCCTTCCCTGACAGAGGAACTGACCCGCCTGAACCTGTTTTGGTAGATGGTAACCAGGAATATGAGGTGGAGGCTATCCTCAATTGTAGAAGAAGACATGGGCAAGTACAATTTTTGGTCAAATGGAAAGGGTACGGTCCAGAAAGTAATTCCTGGGAACCAGACAGTAACTTACATGCAAAACGGCTAGTTCGTACTTACCTGATTTCCCACCCTGAGAAGGCAAGCCGCCTGGGCATCGGAGGCTGCCCCTTGTGGGGGGGCAATGTCAAGAACGTTCCAGGCATTTCCGGGCCTTCCGTGCGCACATAGGTGCGCGGCGGGGCGCGCGTGCACGTTAGCGCGCGCGTGCACGTGCATGTGCGCATGCGCGGGAACGCAATTGGCGCCAAAACGGGCTTTAAAAGCCCAGCAGTGACACTCAGCCAGTGCTGTGTTGTCTTTAAGCTTCCTGCTTGTCAGCCACCCGAAAGACCTGATTTGAAACCTGAACCTGTGATCTCCGTTACCGACCCGGCTCTGTTTGGACTACTCTACCTTCTCCTACCCGACCCGGCCTGCCTGACCTTGCTACATTTGGTTACCGACTCCAGCCTGCCTACCGACTCTGCCATTGCCTGCTCCTATCATCTGATTGATCTGCTGTTGCCAACTGGACTGTCTGACCTTGCTCTGCTGATTCCCACTTGTTTGATCCATCTGTTGCCTGGTTCTTTGTATCCTGCTTCAACCACCTACAGCTGCAGTCTTACATCCTGCCATCCGCATACGGACATTACTGGAGGACCTCCCTGTTGGTTCCAACACCTTCCTCTACAAACCAGGCACTCCTACCCCACTGTGCTCACGTCTCAGACTGCAGAAATTGCGGGGCACCCGCTACACCTGTAAGCATATTTTTAACAATAAAGTGGTGGCTTTACACAATATTATATTTTGGAGAGGTGTCTTTTATTAGGTACATAGTTATTTCACTTTTTTACACATTTTATGTGAGCACAATCAAGAGTATTTATATTGGTTTATCTATATAATATTACACTACAGTGCCTTGAAAAAATATTCATACCCCTTAATGTTCCACATTTTGTCATGTTACAACCAAAAACGTAAATGTTAATTAGTAAATAGAGTCCACCTGTGTGTAATTTAATCTCAGTATATATATGGATTTTCTGTGAAGCCCTCACAGGTTTGTTAGAAAAACTTAGGCTAGCCATACATGTTCAATTTCCTTGTACAATTTTCCTTTAGATTTACCAAAAACCATATAATATGAGGTCAAAACTAAACAACACATTCAGTTGTATCCAATTAGGCATGCCCCTGCACTACATAGTTGAAGGTACATCTAAAGAAAATTGTACAGAGAATTGTAAGAAAATTGTATAATGTATGGTCAGCCTTAGTGAACAAACAGCATCATGAAGGCCAAGGAACACACTAGGCAGGTCAGGGATACAGTTGTGAAAAAATATAAATCTGGGTTAGGTTATAAAAAAATATCCCAAGCTTTAAACATAATATGGAGAACTGTTCAATCCATCATCCGAACATGGAAAGAGTATGGCACAACTGAAAACCTACCAAGACATGGCTGTCCACCTAAACTGACAGGCCAGGCAAGGAGAACATTAATCAGAGAAGCAGCCAAGAGGCCCATGGTAACTCTGGAAGAGCTTCAGAGATCCAATGCTCAGGTGGGAGAATCTGTCCACAGGAAAACTGTCCACAGTCCTGTATTCCACAAATCTGGCCTTTATGTTCCAGTGGACTTTTGGAGTGATCGTGTGGGGCCAAGTCCGTTCGCTTGAAAGTCCGGCGGACCTCAGCTGCAAAGTCCGTCGGATTGTCCGCCGGAAAGTCCGATCGTGTGTACGCGGCATTAGAGTCTGCAAAAGACTTGAGACTAGGTGGAGGTTCACCTTCCAGAAGGACAACTACCCTAAACATATAGCCAGAGCTCCAATGGAATGCTTTAGATCAAAAGCATATTCATGTGTTAGAATGGCCCAGTCAAAGTCCAGACCTAAATCCAATTGAGAATTTGTTGCAAGACTTGAAACTTGCTATTAACAGACGCTCTCCATGCAATCTGACAGAGCTTGAGCTATTTTGCAAAGGAGAATATGCAAAATATTTCACTCTCTAGATGTACAAAGCTGGTAGAGACATACCCAAAAAGACTTACAGCTGTAATTGCAGCAAAAGGTTGTTTTACAAAGTAATGACTCACGGGGGCTGAATGCAAATTCTTTGCTACAGATTACTTTCAGTAGATCCAGTTTTGTTCTATGCTGATGTAGGTTATATACTGGGACATATTTAGATATCATGCTTCCCTAGGAAAACTTTTGTACAAGCTATCTCTATTTGATAAAATGTATAGAGTTGTCCTCCGCTCCCAAGGGTAAACTTCTCCACGCTCTGAGAAAACCACAGGAGAAGCAAACAACCACTAGTGATGGGCAGAACATGGTTCTGTTCTACACCAGAACTCTAAAGTCACAATTTTTAAGCCTTAAATGTAAGTTATTGGCCATAAAAAGTGTATGGGGTCCTGGGCACTGCCCTGGGGAACATGTTTCAATGCTAATTTCTTTTAAAAAAAAGATCATTTTTAAATGAGCAGTGATTTTAATGATGCTTAAAGTGAAACAATAAAAACGAAAAATTGCTTTAAATATAGTGCCTGGGGGGTCCCCGTATGCCGCGTACACACGACGGGACAATCCCGCGGGATTATCCTCTGGACTCAAGTCCAGCGGACAATCCCCTCGTGTGTGGGCGTCGGCGGATTTTTTGGCGCCAAAAGTCCGGCGGACTAGGTTTTAAGTTTTGTTTTAAAATTATCCGCTGGACTTGGCAGTCCAGTGGACAATCCCGCCGTTAGTAGGCTAGTCCGCCGGACTTTTGGAAATGAACGGACTTGCCGCTCATCGGCAAGTCCGTTCATTTAGCACGTGACTTCAGGTTACGTAGCTAGCGTAGGCAGTAAATGCCGCCGCGCTAGCTCCGTCACCTGGCATGGATTTAAAGGGAATCCCCACGCCGAAAAACGGCGTGGGGGTCCCCCCCCAAATCCATCTCAGACCCTATCCGAGCACGCAGCCCGGCAGGCCAGGAAAGGGGTGGGGACGAACGAGCGCCCCCCCCTCCTGAGCCGTACCAGGCCGCGTGCCCTCAACATGGGGGGTGCCCTGGGGAAAGGGGGGCCGTGCGGCCCCCCCACCCCAAAGCACCTTGTCCCCATGTTGATGAGGACAAGGGCCTCTTCCCGACAACCCTGGCCGTTGGTTGTCGGGGTCTGCGGGCGGGGGCTTATCGGAATCTGGGAGCCCCCTTTTATAAGGGGGCCCCCAGATCCCGCCCCCCCACCCTATGTGAATGAGTATGGGGTACGATGTACCCCTACCCATTCACCTAAAGTGTAAAATGTAAAGTAAAGAAACCACACTTTTGAAAAAATATTTTATTGCACTGCCCGGGGGTCTTCTTCCGTCTTGGGGGGTCTTCTCGCCGGACTCCTCCGCCATTTACCAAGCTCTTTTACCGAGCGGAGAAGTCCGGCTACCTTCTTCGTCGTTGCCGCCGTCGTCTGGGGGTCTCGATCCGCCTTCGGGGGTCTTCGGGGGTCTTCCGGTGTCTTCCGGGGTCTCTTCTGTTCTTGCCGCTGTCGTCGCTTTCCGCGCCGCCTTCTTCTTCCGCCTTATTCTTCTTGTTCTTCTTGTTCTTCTTCCGATGTTGACACGTCGCTCGCTCTGGCCGGAATGCCAGAGCCGCGCTGTGCTGGGACTTATATAGGGACAAGGGGGCAGGGTCACATGCTCATGTCACATGGTGACCCCGCCCCCTTGTGATGTCACAGTCCCAGCATCCTCCAGGACCGCACGTGTGTACGCCGCATTAGTCTGCCTGTATAGTGGCCCATCTGTACCGTGTATAGAACCTGCTGCTGAAAAACTGACAAACAGTATCTCACAAAAGTGAGTACACCCCTCACATTTTTGTAAATATTTTATTAGATCTTTTCCTGTGACAACACTGAAGAAATTACACTTTGCTACAATGTAAAGTAGTGAGTGTACAGCTTGTATAACAGTGCAAATTTGCTAACCCCTAAAATAACTCAACACACAGCCAATAATGTCTAAACTGCTGGCAACAAAAGTGAGTACACCCCTAAGTGAAAATGTACAAATTGGGCAAAATTAGCTATTTTCCCTCCCCAGTGTCATGTGACTCGTTAGTGTTACAAGGTCTCAGGTGTGAATGGGGAGCAGGTGTGTTCAATTTGGTGTTATCGCTCTCACTCTCTCTTACTGGTCACTGGATGTTCAACATGGCACCTCATGGCAAAGAACTCTCTGAAGATCTGAAAAAAAGGACTGTTGCTCTACATAAACATGGCCTAGGCTTTAAGAAGATTGCCAAGACCCTGAAACTGAGCTGCAGCATGGTGGCCAAGACTATATATCGGTTTAACAGGACAGGTTCCACTCAGAACATGCCTCTCCATGGTCGACCAAAGAAGTTGAGTGCACGTGCTCAGCGTCATATCCAGAGGTTGTCTTTGGGGAAATAGACTTATGAGTGCTGCCAGCATTGCTGCAGAGGTTGAAGGGGTAAGGGGTCAACCTGTCAGTGCTCAGACCATATGCCGCACACCGCATCAAATTGGTCTGCATGGTTGTCATCCCAGAAGGAAGCCTCTTCTAAAGATGATGCACAAGAAAGCCTGTATACAGTTTGCTGAAGACAAGCAGACTAAGGACATGGATTACTGGAACCATGTCCTGTGGTCTGATGAGACCAAGATAAACTTAGTTGGTTCAGATGGTGTCAAGCGTGTGTGGCGGCAACCAGGTGAGGAGTACAAAAACAAGTGTGTCTTGCCTACAGTCAAGCATGGTGGTGGGAGTGTCATGGTCTGGGGCTGCAGGAGTGCTGCCGCCACTGGGGAGCTACAGTTCATTGAGGGAACCATGAATGCCAACATGTACTGTGACATACCAAAGCAGAGCATGATCCCCTCCCTTCAGAGACTGGGTCGCAGGCAGTATTCCAACATGATAACAACCCCAAACACACCTCCAAGACGACCACTTGCCTTGCTAAAGAAGCTGAGGTTAAAGGTGATGAACTGACCAAGCATGTCTCCAGACCTAAATCGTATGAGCATCTGTGGGGCATCCTCAAATGGAAGGTGGAGGAGCGCAAGGTCTCTAAAATCCACCAGCTCAGTGATGTCGTCATGGAGGAGTGAAAGAGAACTCCAGTGGCAACCTGCGAAGCTCTGGTGAACTCCATGCCCAAGAGGGTTAAAGCAGTGCTGGAAAATAATGGTGGCCACACAAAATATTGATACTTTGGGCCCAATTTGGAAATTTTCACTTAGGGGTGTACTCACTTTTGTTGCCAGCGGTTTAGACATTAATGGCTGTGTGTTGAGTTATTTTGAGGGGACAGCAATTTTACACTGTTATACAAGCTGTACACTCAATACTTTACATTGTAGCAAAGTGTAATTTCTTCAGTGTTTTCACATGAAAAGATATAATTGAATAATAAAATATTTACAAAAATGTGAGGGGTGTACTCACTTTTGTGATATACTGTACCTATTAAATGCATCAAGGTGGAAAGCCATAGCAAAGCATAAGAGAGTTAATATATTCTGAGCCCCTGGACTAATTTTTTAAATACAAATGCAAAAGGGAAGAAAATTAACTTGTCACATTCTGATAACAGTCATTTTGTTTAGTGCAAGTCAGAATGAAAGTTGACACAGCCGTGTTGGGTTTCAGTATAACCCATGGAATTTGTGATTTGGCTTTATAGAGAGATCTTGGCATGGTTTATAACATGGCATAAATATCCAGTTCTCAAGCTGAATTCTGCTTGGAACTCAACTCAAGGAAACACTTGTGTGGATAATCTCTTACAAACATAGATTATGCATACAGATGGCAGTTTAGAAACATTTATTTGCAGAAATGTGCATGCGTTTTTATTAATATATGCCTAAGTGTGAGTGAACGAAAAAAAATAAAAATAAAGAGGATATACAGCCATGGGCGTCCACAGGTAGGGGCAAGGGGGGTCAAGCGCCCCCCCCTGGAATTAGGGATTGGATCTTAAATTCTGCACATTTGTGTCTCTATCGAGGTGACGCACCCAGGTGCCACCCGCCAGTGGGGTGACACCATTAAGGTGCTGTCAAGCCCCCCCCATCAGTGTAGTGTGACTTTGGGCTCTTTTCCCTGCTCAGTCCAGCAGAGAACTCGGCGGTGCTGTGACGGGAGAAAGGTGAGCTGCGGGCTATCAGATGTTTCCCCCGCTCGCCCCACTCATTCCCCTGTCTGGGAGAAGAGACGGCGGCTCTCACCAGGTTCCCTGCCCAGCTTCCTGCCCGCTCCGTTCCCTTCCTATTGGCCATAACTGAGGGCCAATCAAAGGCAACTAGGAGAGGCAAGCTTCATGGGACATGTAGTCCCAAAAGATTGGCGGCCCCATTTTCCACAGGGAGGAGGGTACAGCTCGATCAAGAGAGAGATTGAGAGACCGCAGTCTGGAAAAAAGCTGAGGGAGAGAGTTCTACAGGACAAAGAACTAGGAGTGTGCTGGGCGGAAGCCAGAGAGAGACCCACGCTGCCCAGCGCCACAAGAGAGAGCCATGCTGTCCAGCACCACCAGAGAGAGCCACGCTGCCCAGCAAGACCAGAGAGAGAAAGACTGAGCCACTACCAGGGTACAGACATGCTACACTGCTGAACAGTGTCGCCCCTGGGGAACCCAGAGTGGGTCTTGTAAGAGGGCCTGTTGGCCATTATCCATTACTTATCCTAGGGATTGTAATACGTCTGCAGACTCTGACCATAATAATGTCATAATGACAGTGTCGAAAAGGGGCGGTGCATGGGTGACCCTAAAATGATGCCCCCCCCTGAAAAAAGTTCTGCGGACGCCCATGTATACAGCACATATAATATGTTTTCTCCTTTACTTATAATGACTGTTGTAACAATATCTGGAAGAAAAACAATTAGCCAAACTTTTGTAAATGTTGCTTATAGAAGTCACATGCATATTATAATTTGTATCACAATAATCCAATAAAGATGACTAGTCATTGAACTCAGCTGTTTACATGATGCACAGGTCCAAAGAGAATTTTTCAGCTATGCAATAATCTGCTATTGGTCATATCATGGATCATCTTACACTTTGCCCTAACTTTAGCCTAAGTGACTGTTGACTGCAGTCCAGGTCTTGGATCATTCTCACCACTTAAATCAACAAAGAGCATTTCTGGAGTTCATTTTTAGAAAAATGTGAATGCCCTATATAAACTTACACTGCTTGTATTATCAGTATGCATTTCACACCACAAAGGAAAAAAGAAAAAAGCAAGTAGAAAATAAAAAGATGGTTAAATGGATTTTGCTAAGATGGTTTAATGAAAGAATCATCTTTACTTCATTTGCAGATATGTAATGATTTAAGTACTCACTAAAAAAAAAGCTGCTTATGCTTTGATGTGTGCATTGGCATAACTATATGGACATGTTATAATCCTCATACATAGGGGGTTATTTACGAAAGGCAAATCCACGTTGCACTTGAAATTACATTGAAAGTGCAGTCGCTGTAGATCTGATAGGGACATGCAAGGAAAAGAAAAAACAGCATTTTAGCTTGCACATGATTGGATGATAAAATCAGCAGAGATTCCCTTTATTTCAGATCTTCCCCTCAGATCTATAGCGGCTGCACTTCCAAATGCACTTGTATTGCAAAGTGGATTTGCCTTTCGTAAATAACCCCCATAGTCACATCTCAGTAACCATATAATGTCACTAACGTTGCCTGTTGTAACAAGCTTTCCTGTACCAATGGTGAGAAATTTGTTTTCAGAATGAGTCCTTCAAACAATTGTCAGTGTATGTGTGCAGTTGTGAAAAAAAATCATTTTAGGCTCCTAAAATGTGATCTGATCTTCCTCTAAGCCTCCATTTACAGTATGTCTAGCAACATCAGCCGCTGTGCATATGTGCTTTTCTTGTGTGTTGTTGTACTTCACACATATGGCAGCCTGTTCACTTCAGTGGGCTGCCCTACATGTAACAAATGAGACAAATAAACTGATGCACCTTTTTGAGCTTTAAGCTTTTTTAACCATATGTTTTTGTGTATAAAAATATGTCTTGCTTGACATTTTTGGGATGCCATTAACACTGGCACTACAAGCACAACACCTGTGTTTTCAGTACATTTCATTCACACACTTCATCAGTGTAAATGCAGGCCAAGTCATAATAGTAATATAAAACTTTAGTCTTTTTTTTTACAAAAAAATACTTTATATTGTGTAGTGCTACCCCAGTGGGAGATCTTGATTAGGAATGGTCTTCTGTTCTTTGCCTCAGCCCCTCTAACACACCAGGTTGAGTGTACAAACATACAATATCATAGGAAATCCTTGAAAGTAATACTTAATATCCAGTAGTTGTGCTCTATCAATGAAACAGGCGCAAACACAGTAGTAAAGGCAAACCTAATATATTGTTACCCAATATGATCGGTAACTAGGCAAGCATAACGTGGATTAACAATGGTAATAAAACTATTTAGCATGCAAAGTGATCAACAGTAAGGACTAGGCATAAGATGATACTTGGCATCCAGATCAGAATAAACAGTAGGCCACCTTAAGTGCAGCAGTGAGCAGTAGTAAAGTTTAATCTAGAGAGTGCTGGAACTATTTTGCCAGAGTGCATTTATGATGACCAGTGATGTAAGTAACTGAGTTAAAATAAACTGAGTTACCTAACGCAGTTACTTTAGAGGGTAACGAGTAATCTAACTGATTACTTTTCCCCTCATGGTAACTCAGTTCCCATTACTTTGGCTTAGTTACCCCAATTACATCTACCGCCACTAAATGGCAGTAGTGTAATTCCGGTGTCCTGACGAAAAAGTTCCCCCGCCGGATAAGGACCCCCTGTACTGTGCAGGCACAGGGCTTGCGCAGTACAAAGGACTACGGAGCTTCCGAAAATTGCCGAACCTAAACCGCTCTGAGTGAACTCTACACCGCGCAGGTGCAGTTAACATGTAATTGTACGAGGCGATGCCGCACGGTCCTGATGCTCGTGCTACTCTGCAAGGGGCGTCTATCGTGTAAGTAAGGGGCGGGTCTAGTATTACTGTAACCAAGGGGCGCATTTATTATTATTATTGTTATATATCGAGCACTGCCCATTAATTTAACATTCACCCTCTACTGTAGCCATCCACCTCTTACACAATATAATAATAATAGACCCGCCACTTGCTTACACGCTATAACAGATCTGCCCCTTGGTTAGAGTAATAATAGAGCAGCCCCTTGGTTACACGATATATAACAATAATAATAAATGCGCCCCTTGGTTACAGTAATACTAGACCCGCCCCTTAGTTACACGTATAGAATATTTTAAAAAAAAGTCAGTTACTTTGCTGCGTAACTAATTACTTTTCCAATGTAGTAACTGAGTTACTAATGCAATTACTTTTTGGGAGAAGTAATTTGTAACTTAACTAATTACTTTTTTAAAGAAAGATGACCAACACTGATGATGACGATGCTAGTCTTAAACCAATTGGGTATGCACTGAACGCAGAATAATTATTACAGGAGGGGCAGTCCTTTAAGAAGTTCTTCTGTTGGCTAACTGTGGGACCCTTTAAGCGCATTGGTGCACTTAATGACAGTCCCACATTACCTGCATGCAGTATCGTACAGTATAGGCCTGGTAGTGTCTTAACCACTTGCCGACCGCCGCATGTACATATACGTCAGCAGAATGGCACAGCTGGGCAAATGGGCGTACAAATGCAAATGGGCGTACAAATGCACATCTTGGGCGCTCCTTGAGTAGGATCGCAGGTCCTGCGGACTCGATTTCCATGGAGATACCCGCGATTGCCTCACAGAGCTGAAGAACGGGGAGATGCTAATGTAAACACAAGCATCTCCCGGTTCTACCTAGTGACACTGATCATAGCTCCCTGTGATTGGGAGCTATGATCAGTGAAGTGTCATTCGTAGCCATGCCCCCTAACAGTTAGAATCACTCCCCAGGACACACTTAACCCCTCCCTAGCCCCCTAGCGGTTAACCCCTTCACTGCCAGTGTCATTTTTACAGTAATCAGTGCAATTTTATAGCACTGATCGCTGTAAAATTACAATGGTCCCAAAAATGTGTCAAAATTGTCAGATGTGTCCGCCATAATGTCGCAGTCACAATAAAAATCACAGATCGCCACCATTACTAGTCAAAAAAAAATTATTAATAAAAATGCCATAAAACTAACCCCTATTTTGTACACGCCATAACGTTTGCGCAAACCAATCAATAAACGATTATTGTGATTTTTTTTTTACCAAAAATATGTAGAAGAATACATATTGGCCTAAACTGAGGAAAGAAATTGATATTTTAGATATTTTTTTGGGGGATATTTATTATAGCAAAAAGTAAAAAAGAATGTTTTTTTTTTCAAAATTCGCTCTATTTTTGTTTATAGCGCAAAAAAATAAAAACCGCAGAGGTGATCAAATACCATCAAAAGAAAGCTCTATTTGTGGGAAAAGAAGGACGTCAATTTTGTTTGGGAGCCACGACCGTGCAATTGTCAGTTAAAGCGACGCAGTGCCGAATCGCAAAAAGTGCTCTGGTCTTTGGCCAGATTAAGTGGTTAATAGTCTCAGCACAGATGCAAGGTAGATGTGATTCAGATACGGAAAGGTTTAGCATAAGGTGGCATAGGGTTGCTATCGGTCCAGGTTTGGAATAAGTCCGGTATAGAGTGCAGTATGGGTGTGGTATGGATTGGGTATACTTGGTGTCCTGGGCTCAGTGGCTGAGTCCCTGCTAGCAGTATCAGTAATGGGTGAAAAGCCCTTTCACCAGTCCCGGGGACTCTGTAAATAGGGGCCCCCTCGGTCTCTCCCAAAAGCCCCAGTGATCAGTGGTGGGGAGCAGAGGGTTGGTGGATGCTCCAGTCTCCCCAGCAGTGGTGCAGGTCCTGTGATAAGCCCCATACACACGGTCGGACTTTTTCATGGATTTGGTCCGATCGGACAAGGTTGTTGAAAAATCAGACCGTGTGTATGCACCATCGGACAGTGTTCGTCGGTTTGTCCGTCGGACAAAGTCTTATCTCCTGCTGGAAAGATTTCCCGTCAACCCGGTCCGATCACACCAAATCCGAGCGTGTGTACGCTTGTCCGACGGACAAAGTGCTACGCATGCTCAGAAGAAATTCTGTGACGGAAGCGCTCGGTCAGGTAAAACGACCTTTCCTAATCGACACAGCACATTATTCACGCTGCAATGTTAAAATGTCTTTAATGCAGCGCATTCTCTTTTTCTTTACAATGCAACAAGAATGACATGTTTTAGCTGCTCCTATTCACCCGCACTTCTCACAAACTTACTTCTTTATTACTTTTCAGCATTTATACACTACATGTTTATTTTTACTCAGATCGTAATACAATCTTTCTTATTTTTTTACCATGATTTTTTTTTTTTTTTTTTGGGGAATACATATTTGAAGGATTTTTTTTTTGTTTTTTGGAGGGGGTTTGTATGTCTCAACTTAGCAAAACCACATTATTAACATTTGTATTTCTTGCTTAAATATACTAGGAGTTTGTTGGTTGTTGGTGCCCCTTGTTAATTATACTTTAGGATTAGTGAAATGTACCTGCCTACTCAAAGAAAAACTGTCATTGTAGAAAAGTAAAACACAATAGTCAATGATTATTTCAAATCAAAAAAACATTTATTTAGGTCTCAGCAACAAACCAAAGAGGAACGCAGCCATGGTGAAACTTGGGGAATTTGCAAAGCCTTGGACACCCATGGCAACCATCATTTTACACACTTAAACAATTGGGGGCATGAAGAGTACCTATCTAAATAATAAGGGAGCGCAATCTGGTCCTGAAGTCCAAAACATCCGGAACTGCAGCAGATGCCATCTAGGTCCCCAGGCTCTGGTACTACGAGAGGCTCCATCTTCTCTCAGACCAGACTGAATCAAGGTCATCACTCTCTTGTCTTCCTTGTACGCTTCCTTCCACGCCGTGGTGCTGGTGCTGGTGGGGTGGCAGAAGGAGGAGGAGGAGGCGGAGCAAGGTCACTCTCGCAAACATGTGTGAGGGGAGTCATCTCCCCAGCCATCCCCTCATTTAGTATTTTGAGGATGACCTCCTCACACATGCTGCGTTGCCCCGCCTCCATACCCGTAAATTTACTGGTAACCAAGGAGGCAAAGGCCTCCTCGTAGGTGGGTGTGGCATAGAGGGAGGCTGAGGCATCTTTTATCAGCTGGAGAGCTGACTCTCCCACCTCCCCCATGTTTTTCGCCCTTCTGTAGGGAAGGCGGAGGGGAGGGACTTGGGAGACAGTCAGGCTCCTACGCCTACCCCCCTGTTGGCTGCCACTACCCCCTGCCTCCTCCTGACTGCCACCTTCCACAGCCACCTCCTGGCTGAGGTCTTCCTGTGTCTGAAAAAGGGACATAGTTTCAGTTATTTGTTCATCAAACACACACAATTCTCATCTAGTGACTGTTGCAAAATGTTTTCAAATACAAAACCATACAATTCTCAGCCCTGCAGTTTAGAGTCTTCCCAAAAATGTCTCCCACACCACTGTCTGTTGATATGTCAATCACGTTAGGAAAGAAGCAATTGGGGATCCTGAATTAACTGAACATCATTCATTATTCCCCAAACTGGTTACAAAACTACTATACCTGGAACAAGCTGGGCACCTGCACATATTCCAGACTGGAAGGCCCAGGTTGGTCCTCGGAAGCCTCACGCGGGGTGGCGTGCGTGGAAGGACGCGTGCAAGGAAGAGTCGAGAGTGACTTCCTGACAGTAGCCTGGTCTTTGAGAAAGTGGAGCCTGTCATAGTACCAGAGCGTGGGGACATGGACATCAGCTGCTGCAGCTCCAGATGCTTGTGACTTCAGGACCTTATTGCGCTCCCGGAAATAGGTACTCTTCATGTTGGTGATCTTCACTTTTAAGTTTGCGACGGTTGCCATGGGCAGGGTAGGCTTTACAAATGCCACCAGTTTCAGCAGGGCTGCGTACCTCTTTGGTCTGTTGCTATAATCCCTGTGTTTCGCCTGCCATAAGAGGGGGAATTGCCGGTATTTATCAATGAAGTGTGGGAGAAAGCTCACGTTGTAGAAGGCCTCCATCACCTCTGCAAGACACAACGCCACACAAAACAATATAAATAATGTCAGCCTAAACTGTCCTAATCTTATCCATAAAGAAGCCTCAAGTTCTAATCAGTCTAGGCTAGTTATGTACCAACGTCAAATTGTACCTTCGTTTGTAGCGATCGTCTCGTGCGTGAGCTTTCTCTCCCCTCGTCTCCCAGATCGTGGCTACGACACAGGCGTGTGACGTTTTATATACAGTGCGCATGCGTCAAACTCCGCCCGCCCCTGACGATCTTTCTCGTCTATTCCCCACCCCTTCTCTTTACGGCGCAATGGGGAGAGCACATGGCGGGGACACAGCAGGTGCGCCCCAAATATCCCCCCAACGAGGAGGTGGACGAGGAAAGTCCGGAGGCACAAACGTCCCGATCCCGGAGCCTGAAATTCAAGGCCTCCAATATGTCATTTGGAGAAATGTTGGAGATGGTGGACATATTAAAGAGGAGCGACTATGATGGGAAGTATGGGCCTTACCTCAACCCCAATGTCGCAAGGCCAAGATCATGTCTAAAGTTGTGAGAAGGCTGTACAATCATTTTGGGGTACAACGATCCAAGGAGCAACTCAGGAAACGCTGGTCAGACCTGAAACTGAGGGAGGCCGATCAGTACAGAAAGATCAAGCGAATTCTTCAAAAAAGTAAGTAGTTGTGTTTTGTGTTTGATTTCTTGCTTGCATACTGCTCCATGTGGTTTGATTTTTACAAAGTTGTACATTCCAAAATGGCCACTTTCATGTTCGTCTGTGCATTCGATCGTACTCAGCCTCGATCTTTCTGCCACTGTCATGGTCGTGTGTGTGTCCATTCGATCGTACGCAACCTCGATCGTGCGGCCACTTATAATACGATGTTTGGTGTTTTTTTGGGGGAAAGGAAGTTTGTTCTCCCTAGAAATGTCATCCAGAATGTAAAGCCAATTTATTCAATGTAAAGGAGAGGTCACCCAGTAGCTGTTTACCCATCTGGACTCGAGAGCACTAGTGCTGGGACACCCAAACCCACTTTTTATTAGGCTTTTCCACACATGTGCTCCAGTGGATACTAGAGGGGGGTCTCCATCACACAAACTTCTACCAAAAAGCTAGTCAGTTTAGCACCTTTACAAAGTGACTACATTCATGTAGTTGACATTTGTAACTGGCCAAACAAAAATAGTGTCCGTCACTTTCAAGCAATGTTTGTCATTTCCTATTTCTGCCCTCAATAGATTGTGTTGCTAAATCTTCCTTTTGTACATTCTCATAGGGGAGCGAAAACTTGGGCCGTCTGAGGAAACCCCCAAACCAACACCTCCCAAAAAAGGGGAAAGAGCAGAAGCAGAGGAGGAGGAGGAGGAAGGAGAGATCATCGAACTTGGAGAAATTGTCACCACAACAGGTGAGTGTTGGAGAACACAGCTACTGGTAAGCTAATCCATGTCTGGCTGCCTCATTTCCAATACCCCATTTTTGTTTGTTTGTGGTTTTTAGGTGACGTGGATGTTGTGGAAGAAAAATCGCACTTTACCACAGAGAGTGCCCACGTACTCATCGGAGAGATAATGGTCTGCAATCGAGATCTAGATTACATAAAGCAAAACATCAATGATGTTCAACAAAAATTGAAGAACATCATTGATGTTTTAGGAAAAATATGAAAACGCACCAAGTAATTAACACACATTTGTGCCAGCTTCTGAACACATTTGCAACTTAAAAACTGTGTGAAATTTGGAACATGCACACATTGTGTCCACATGTGCTAGCTCCCACCATGGTGGATGAATGGCAACGTTTTTTTGGGGGTGCAAACACTTTACGAACTACGAAAGTGGTTGTGGTGAAGGGGTTGCACCCCCAAAAAACGTCCATTCATCCCCATGATGGAAAATGGCACTTTTGAAGCTTCTAGGCATGTGTTTTACCATCTAATGACCATTTTCAGACCCAAATTGTGTGCATGTTCCAAATTTCCACTTTTCGGGGGTGACCCCCCCATGTGATGAAGGCAAGATCAAACTCACTTTGAACATATAGTCATGTCTGATCTTGTCTTCACTTTACAAAGTTGAACTTTCCAAGTTCCTAGGTTCTGTTTTGCTCCATGCCTGGTTTTACCAATTGCGGAATGTTTGTAAACAATGTTGTAAATAACCAAGATGTTGTCAGTTTTGGCGTGAAGATTGTAAACGCACTTGTGAATGTTTTCCTAGTAAACTTTTATTTTTCTAAATGTGTGGCTTCCTTATTTAAAAAACACAATGCATTATGTATGTAAAATGAAAAGGATATGGGGGGCAATGGGTGTTATTTACTAAAGGCAAATCCACTTTGCACTGCAATTTTCTTTCCCTGGGAACTTTTTCAATGCACTTGTAGAGCATAGCGGATTTGACTTATGTAAATGACACCCACAGTGCTTTGTACGAAAACACAGAGCACAGCATTTTGGAGAATACACACATGTCAGACCTGGTGCTGAAAAGGAGTATTTTGGGTGTCAGTTATGCAGGACAAACCTTCTCTAGACCAAAGATTAGGTAGCAAACACACAACATGAGAATAATCTTTTTGGGAAGAAGAGACTGTTACCTCCTTTTGCCCAGAAAGTGCATTCCCACTGTCGAAGGCAAAGGGAAAAAATGTCAAAGTAAAATAAGCTAAAAAGAAGACTGAAATGACAAGAAATCATAGGTTGGTTAAAATATCTGATTTATTAAAAAATTCCTCTCACACATCGTCAGGCAGAGCAATGGCCCCCCTACCCACAAAGTACTCCATATATTGGTCCCGGACCACACGGGCATTTAGAGGGGGCAAGCCTGGACGTGCCACTCGAAGGGCTGTGAGTTCCGCATTTGGAGGGCCCTCCTCATCTGGGCCAACGGGCACCACATAGTTCCTGTTATGTCTTTTGAGGAAGTTGTGCAATATGCAACAGGCAAGAACTATGTGGTTCAGTTTGTATTCCGCCAAGTTAAATGCCGTCAGGAACAGGCGGAAGCAGCTGGCCAGGATGCCAAAAGCGTTCTCCACCACTCTTCTGGCTCTGGACAGCCTGTAGTTGAAGACCCTCTGGTCCGGGGTGAGGGTCCTCATCGGGAACGGCCTCATCACATGGGGAGTCAACGCAAACGCTTCATCTGCGACAAAGACGAAGGGGAGTCCTTCGGCATTCTCCTCTGGAGGTGGCAAGCACAGACTGCCACTTTGGAGACGCCAGTAGAACTCCGTGTGCGTAATGGCCCCACCATCCGATATCCGGCCGTTCATCCCCACGTCCACATACATAAACTCGTATGTTGCCGACACCACCGCCAACATCACTACACTATTAAACCCTTTATAATTATAATAGTAGGACCCCGAGTTGGGCGGTGGGACGATGCGGACGTGTTTCCCATCAATTGCCCCTCCGCAGTTAGGAAAGTCCCAACGGCTGGCAAAGTGGGAGGCCACAGTCTGCCATTCCTGTGGCGTGGAAGGGAACTGTGGAGTGAAACAAGAAAAAAAAATTAGTCACTTTGCACCTAAACATTGCAAGCAGATTAGACAATCAACATCTTGGAACAAGAGCATTGTATAAAATTGGAGGCTGGAAAGTATTTGCACAGAAAAGTAGAGGCTCCCCTTCACAGATTACTCACCCCCCCATCAATCCCCCCACTTCTGATGGGACATTGGCAATAACTAGGGTTTTGGGGGGGGGGGGGTGGTGGACAGGTAACCCTCTGCACTTCATTGATTGGCAAATGGCTCAAAAATGTGGGCTAGTTTGGCCAGACCCTCTGTACTTAACACTATTGGCAGGCCACAGGAAAGATCAAATAACATTTCAACCCCCCCCCCCCCCCCCAAAAAAAAAAAGGCAGGCACAGTGTGACATTATTAAATTACCAAGCAAGCTAATAGGAGGGAAAGAAGACAAAAAAATAGGAAATGGAAAGTATGGAGGCAGCCCCTTGCACTACATGCTTTGCTGAATTCATCCCTAAAGATGCCCACTATAAAGAGGTAGGTATATAGTGTGTATGGACCTTGGGAAAGCCAGCAGATAAAGGATTGGTACCATCTGACAGAGCAGTTGGGGGAGGGGGTTCCTAATGAGTTTGCCCCCCCCCCCCCCCCCAAAAAAAAAAAAAAAAGGGGGCACTACATGAAGTAAACCACACAGCAAACATTTGTGCATATTTTAGGGGGTGTTTGGGGGCAAACAATACTATGCAGCAGACAAAAGACATTGCTTAAGTGACTAGGCCATAGGTGTCTATTGGGCAGAAGAGCATGCTGGGGAGGTAAGTGAAGGGAAAAATGCATGAAGGAGAAAAGGGGCACAGCATATTAGAGCATATTGCAATCATGGTAATTAGGGAAGGAGGTCAAAAATAGAAGACATTAGCAAACAGAGCATACATAGAAGGGACTAGTAAAGTAGAAATGTTACCTTAATATAGTCCTCCTGCAGGACCTGAATGATGGCAGAACAGGTCTCTGGAATAATGAGTCCCAGGGCCTGGGGAGAGATACCTGAAGAGAACTTCAAATCCTGAAGACTTCTCCCTGTCGCCAAGTACCTCAACGTGGCAACAAGCCTCTGCTCCGGAGTAATGGCTTGTCTCATGCAGGTATCCTGCCGGCTGATAAAGGGGGTCAGCAAAGCCAAAAGACGGTGAAAATCGGGGTCCGTCATCCTGAGAAAGTTCCTGAAATCATCAGGATTATTCTCCCGGATCTCACAAAGCAAAGGCATGTGCGAGAATTGGTCACGCTGAAGCAACCAATTCTTGGTCCACATACTCCTCGTCACTCTGTTCATGGACGGGTCTTGGGTCAAAGCTAAAAGCCCGACACCAATTCCGCGTACAGCACGAACTCGGCGACGAGTACGCACGGGAAACATCGCTCAGAAGGTCACAAAAGGTCGGCTGGTCAGAACGGACAAACAGAAAGCACCGATAAACAGCAAGGCCTGAAAGAACGAACTGAATAGCAGCAACGAGCAGACAATAAGCAGTGCAAATCAAAGCGTCCTATATCAAGATATAGGCCGCAATGACCAACAAATGCGAACTGACTACACGCACTAATAAACAGATACGCACGACAAGCACAAACTGAAGAGCAGTAACGATCTGAGTCAGAAAACTGAGAAGCGCGAATCTTAAGTCACCAAACTTCCACTAACTCTCGAAAAACACGGGATCAGCAGAAGGAGCCCAACGGGTGCCTGACGTGGTGCTGAACTTCCCTTTTGTAATCTCGTGGACGACGACTTACGTCACGACGTTCTTCCGGACCGGATATTCCGACAACGTAGTCCGACCGTGTGTACGCAACACCAACATCGGACAAAGTACGTCGGACAAAGTCCGACCGACCTGGTCCGCGGATTGTCCGAGCGTGTGTATGGGGCTTTAAATAAGCAAAAATGCAGAAAACAAAACACTGCATGCCAACACCAGGAACCTGTTCCAATTTTAAGGCTTTGCATATGGGATATAGTAGCACAGGGGAGTTTTAGTATTTCAGGCCCTAGATGGCTTGCAATCATGGGAGATGAAAGCCTTATACACACTATAAGAAAATTGGACGAACGATTGTTCAATTTTTTGCATGCATGTCCCATATCAAAAACAAAAATGGCATCACACAGTGCAAAGATTCTTGTACAACAGAGGGTAACTTGCCGTGTACATAGCTACGGTAAGTTCCAACATGGAATCTGAAGTGATGTAATGTATTTGTGACCGCCCTTCCGTGAGCCACGCCTTATGCCGTGTACACTTGACCAGACTTTTTGACGGACTGAATTACGTCAGACTTTGACGGAGTTTCGATGGACTTCCGTCGAATCGGACTTGTCTACACACAATTGCACCAAAGTCCGACGGATTTGACCGTGATAAGGTACGACCGACCTAGAATAAGGAAGTTCATAGCCAGTAGCCAATAGTTGCCCTAGCGTCGGTTTTCATCCGTTGGACTAGCATACAGACGAACAGATTTTTTTTCGACCGGACTCGAGTCCGTCGGATAGATTTGACACATGTTCTGAATCTAAAGTCCGTCTGATTTTCGACAGAAAAGGTCAGCTGAAAGTCCAATGAAGCCCACACACGGTCAAATTGCCTGACGGATTACAGAACTATACAATCGGAGTGTCGGGGAGGTATTGATCATTGACATGGTGCAAACAATGTAATAGGTGTTATGGTGTCAAGCAGCCCTTGTATTATATTTTACACTGTTTTGTGATAGATGCTGTGGTTTCAAGCAGCCCTTGTATTATATTTTACATTGTTTTTCTGTAATAGGTGCTATGGTATGAAGCTGACCTTATATTTTTGCAGGAATCATGACGGCCAAATTGAATTCTCTAGACTTCCTCAATTCATTGACAGACAGATGACTTGCCTGAACTTCAGAACTCAGTGTAGGGCACACACATGCTGTGCTTAGGCCGGGCAACAATACATCATTGGCATCTGCCAGTACATAAATGTTTGTATTACTCCAGTCTTAGGAAAGATCTGGTCATACAAAAAGATAGGCCTATGTGATGCCAAGACAGCTTTTTACTCCCATTTCAGCCTTAATTACTAAGAAGATAACGATCAAGTCATCCATTGTGCTGACTAAACCAAAATAAATAAATGATATATGCATACTCAGTTAAAGTAGTTATGCAGAGATAGCGGTGCCATAAAAATACAGCTCATTAGGGGATAAAACTGCTGACTTCTAATACATTGACATGTTTCTAATGTTAGCTTGCCATACCACGGCATGCTTTACCCATTACTGTTTTGTTCCTAATTATTCTAGGCCCTAAAATAGAATTTTCCAAGAAAACAAAATGAAAACAATTAAGTATACAAAGAAAGGTGGAAGGTTTTCAAAGCATTTTGTTGATTTATCTTTATACATAAACTGCAAACAAAGACAATTAATAAGATGAGACATAATAAAAACTTAAAATACCAAACATATGGAGACAGTTAGGATATTGTTTTAAATGAATTTAACATAGTAAGTTAATATAAGAAGACGACTTTTACCAATAGTTATAATGTCAAATATCAGAGCTCAAGTCCTATGTAAATCTCAGGATTTGCTGGACAACAAGGCAAATCCTTTGGCAGGTGAAACATTTTCATTATGTGTTTTTAATGTATGTATTTAGCTGCATGCCTTAGTTACAAAAGCAAAGGGTTTATTCTAGTTTTAATATAACCATTTTATTAGCACTTATTGGGATATAGGAACTTTACTTTTCTACTGTTTAGTAGGCAGTTGAACTGGAATAAACATTTTTTATGTAAATTCCATATGCTTCTACATAACCATTTGACACAAGTCATATTATTTATTCATGTTTTGTTTTAAATGTCACTTTATGCATTGACATACCTTTCTTAGAGCCAGTCTGTTCAGACAGTATGGTCACCTGCTGACTTGGCACCATCCATAAGCAACTTAACTCTTCAATAAGACACAGAAGTTGAATCCAAAACCATTTTACTTCAGCTAACTGCAGTAGAGAGGGTGTTTTCCAGTCTTTTGAAGTGTAAGAAGACAGTAACTTTCCTAAGCCCTGTCTATGTGACGTATTAACACTGATTGAGGGAACATGGAAAAAATGCGGAAGGAAGCTAGGACTAAACTAACTAGCACTAAATGGGAGGGGAGGACAGAGGATGATACACAAAATTACCTTAGTAAACATGTTATAGTGGCCAGAAACCACCACTAAATATCAGCATACTACAGAAAGATGATAACCTAATGTAGTTCAATACAACACAGAAAAATATATGTAAGTGGGGCAGAAAATTAAATTTAATGACCAATCACAGCTGATCATCGCGTGAACCAGGAAGTGCCGGTAAACTGCATTTCTCGGTTCGCGCTGACAGGGAGAGCCATTTGGCAGCTCTCCCTGTCAGAGGGGGGTCTGTGCTGATAATAAGCACAGCCCCCTCAGATGTGCCACAACACCTTTTAAAATGTGCCCATAAGCAGTATGTCAGTGCCCCATAAAAAAAACAGCTCACAGTGCCCATCAAAGTGCCAATCAGTGCCCATATCAGTGTTAATCAGTGACCACCACAGTGCCAGTCAGTGCCTATCTCAGTGCCCAGCAGTAAAACCTGTCATTACCTCAACATCAGTGCTGCCCATCAGTGCCACCTGTCAGTGCCAATCAGTACCGCCTATCTGCCAATCAGTGCCACCTGTCAGTGCCCATCACAGCTGCCTGTCCTTCCGGGATTACCACGATATCGGTGACGTCACTCACCCTACGCGTGTAGGCACCTGAGACGATCCACAGGCATTAAAGGCCCCGGCTAGGTATTAAGACAAAGCGCGATTGACCTCCAGTAATACGAGGTCAATAGCAGCTGGTAAGCAAGCATTTTTGCACTTAGTGATGGTGATATCACAGAGGATCCTTTA
Organism: Lithobates sylvaticus; assembly: GCA_028564925.1. Lineage (NCBI taxonomy): Eukaryota > Metazoa > Chordata > Amphibia > Anura > Ranidae > Lithobates > Lithobates sylvaticus. The sequence goes on from CM053026.1 coordinate 291,496,039, forward strand.
CTTATGGTGGTGGATGATGATGATATCCAATCAAAAATCCCTCGTGGTGCACACGTGGACTTTTTTCATTGTAATTTTGCTATATTATTTTGATAATGTATTTTGTTTCACTATGCGATATTATGTTAGCGGGACTCAGTATGAATTGTATGATTTGATCTGTGTATATCTTGCAGAGGAGTTGCTGCACAGTTCTTTTCTTTTGACTTTCTTTTGGCTGCCTGCGCACAGCTCAGCAAAAATAAGCAAATGGCTCTGCACACTGCATGAGGCTGAGTACCCCTGTGAATGAGTCTAAAAATGATACAGCCTGTGGCCTGCTTTCCCTATGGTTCAGAAACCAAAGGTGATTAAGATGATTACATTAAAGGTACATATTTTTCGTCTTATAAAACATGTTTCTAGTTTTATAGTTTGCAATTAGACATTAGTTTTGCCCCTTACGGTGCTAGTTAGACTGATTTAAAGAAACATATGATTGGTTTCTTAAAGATAAAATACATCTGTTTCATTTTCACTGAATTAGTAAAACAGTCAAATTAAAGTTGATTGGTACTGATTCATTCTACAATGGAAATGCCATAGAGCAATATATCTCCAAACGCGCTACAGTAAAATGTACTCATTAATCATTCATATTCTTACATTTATTGGAGGTTTTTTTTCAGGGATCTCTCTGTAAGGGACACAATATTTTACTTTTTAGCTATACTGAACTGTGCCAGGAATTTACCACATATCAGTACAAAAAATTAATCATAAAAGCCAAATAAAATACCACAGCAAAATGAATTAAGCCCCATACACACGGTCGGATTTTCTGATGGATTCTGTCCTATCAGACAATGTTGTCAGAAATTCCGACCGTGTGTAGGCACCATCAGACAGTTTCCATCGGATTGTCCGACGGACAAAGTCCTATCTCCTGCTGGATAGATTTTTTGACAACAAAGTCCGATCACACCAAATCCGATCGTGTGTAGCGAATTCCGACGGACAAAGTGCTACGCATGCTCAGATCACATTACAAGACCAAAGCTATTGGCTACTAGCCTCTACGTAGTCCCGTCGTAGGCAACAAACGTCACCACGTTCAGAATGATCGGATTTTCCGACAACTTTGTCCGACCGTGTGTACGCAAAACCAACATCGGACAAAGTACGACGGACATGATCCGACGGACCTGGTCCTCGGATAATCCGAGCGTGTGTATGGGGCTTTAGAGTAGACCAAGTACGGCATCGCTCCTGTAGTTTTGCAGGAGCAATGTGGCTTTAAAGAGACTGACAATCATAGTATTGTACCACACAAAGAGGTTCAGCCTTTTTTCAACCTTGGTTCCTCCAGAGGTTGATAGGGGTCTCTTTAGACATGATAGTTTGACCAATGTTTTTTTTTTTTTTAGAAGTCTGTACAGGTGACATTCTTCCCACTATTCACCAATGTAAGTGGGCACTTCTATCACTGACTATAAAAGTACTACAAAATCAATTTATCTTTTTATAAAATTTTCCACTATTTGTAGGCTTTCTTTTTTACCTTGAACTGTTATCAAGGTTCCTCCAGAAAAAAATGCAGAAAAAAGGTTGGGTTGGACGGTAGCTTAGCTGAATATGTAAGCACCAATTTTGAACTTGTACTCCCCCTTGATGCTCTTCTTCGACCTGCGATTGCACTGGTCATTAGAAACTTCTCTTCTCTGCTAAGGAGCATCTTCTTATGCCCTGTACACATGGTCTGAAAATCTGATGGAAAAGGTCCTCTCGAATTATATTGTCGGAAAATCTGATCGTGTGTGGGCTCTGTCAGACTTTTTCCGTCAGAAATTCATCCGGAAAAAATTTGAGAGCAGGATCTCAAATTTTCCGACAATAAAATCCGATAGGACTTTGTCCGATCGTTTGTAGAGAATTCCGATCGGACAAAGTGCCACGCATGCTCAGATCAAATTACGAGACCAAAGCTATTGGCTACTAGCCTGAACGTAGTCCCGTCGTAACCAACGAACGTCATCACGTTCCGAATGATCGGATTTTCCGACAACTTTTTCCGACCGTGTGTATGCAACACCAGTTTCGGACAAAATCCGTCAGAAAAAATCTGACGGATTTTGTGGTTGGAATGTCCGACCGTGTGTACGGGGGCTTACAGCGCCTCTTCACTGGGTATGCTCTGACTAGATGTAAATTTGAGCACATGACTACTGCAAGGCAGAATGTACAGAGGGCAGAAACCAGCCCAGGCCCTCCTTTGCAGTTAATGTTTTGATTGTGCTCCTTATGATGCTGGATTTGTACTCCCCATGTCTGAAGCATTATTTGCATGCAGTTATTCTGCTTTGGAGCTTAGTGCTAAAGGACTACTTCAACGGTGTGGCCCTGAAATAATGATTCCATCATTAAAACAATACTTCCAGGAGGAGGTGCAGTCAATGAGATTAAAGGGGATAAGGAGTAAGGACCAATATCCTGTAAAAGAAGGTAAATTGTTAGCTCCGCTCTGGTTATATGGCAGTTAGGTCCATTGCATAAAAGATAAAACAAAAACACAATGTTAAAAATGTTTTTATTTAAAGAGAATATATTTTACATTTGGTGAAATGAACTGTAGGCAATTAGCAAATACAAAGATGAAATACATATGTGTGTGAATAGTCGTTTCTGCCAAGAAATTTGTGATACTGTTCTAGATAATCTTGCCAGGCAAGTCCTATACAGTCCTATGCACCCCTTGCCTGTTGAATAGACAGTAATGGGAATTGGAACAAAATTTACATTTTACATAACTCTAATACACCAAGTTGTACATTATGGACAGCTAGATTTCTTTTCAAAATAAGCCCCACTGAACTTTATTAGAGTTTTTTTTTTTTTTTTTTTTAATAGCCAGATAAAGTAGTTGTGTTCTGTGCAGTAATCAGAAAGAAACCAAAGCAGGAAAATGTGACAACAGAAATGATACTGCTGTTTTGAACAGTTTATAATACTTACAATAACTGTGCCTGAGTATCAGAGTATGTGTTCCAAGGCTTATGTTCTGTTATTGTTTCAAATTACCAGTCAAGCTAGCAGAACAAGGAGTAGATGTTGTTTGTGGTTTCTTATTCTTTCACGGCCTAACATAAAACAGAGGAGTACGTAAGACAACCCAAAATTATTCTTTTTTTTTTTTAAGAAAATTTCTTGATGGGTCTGACATAAGAACCACATAAAAACCACAATGTTCAAATATTAAAAAAAAAAATACTTATACTGAGCAGTAATGCAGCTCTGATCAAGACTTTCTTGCATCAATTACACTGTATTAGCCACCCACAAAGCCAGCACTTTCGATATTTCCTGTAAAGAGCATTGCTAAAAAAAATACACTTGGATTGCCTTATGTATCCACTTACTAAGATCACACAAAAGGTGTATATATATATATATATATATATATATATATATATATATATATATATATATATATATATGTATGCACGCACTATATTACCGAAAGTACTGGGACGCCTGCCTTTACACGCACATGAACTTTAATGACATCCCTGTCTTAGTCCGTAGGGTTCAATATTGAGTTGGCCCACCCTTTGCAGCTATAACAGCTTCATCTCTTCTGGGAAGGCTGTCCACAAGGTTTAGGAGTGTGTCTATGGGAATGTTTGACCATTTTTCCAGAAGTGCATTTTTCAGGTCAGGCACTGATATGGACGAGAAGGCCTGGTTCGCAGTCTCTGCCCTAATTCATCCCAAAGGTGGTCTATCAAGTTGAGGTCAGGGCTCTGTGCAGGCCAGTCAAGTTCCTCTCCCCCAAACTCGCTTATCCATGTCTTTATGGACCTTGCTTTGTGCACTAATCCAAATCATTTGGTGGAGGGGGGATTATGGTGTGGGGTTTGTTTTTCAGGGTTTGGCTTGGCCCCTTAGTTCCAGTGAAGGGAACTCTTAACCTCCCTGGCGGTATGATTCTGGCTGGAATTTTGTGCTGAAAGCGGTACAATTATTTTGCATGGAAATTTGGCGTTTTTATATTGTAGGCATGCAATTCTTATGAATAACTCACTTAAATCTGTCCGAACCAGAGTCTAGAAGACATCCCGGGTATGATAAAGTTTGAAACACAAAATAATAAATTATAATATAATATATATAAAAATGATTCAATAATGTAATCAAATCAAAAACACTGAAATTTGCTCAGTTGCAGAATAGTCGCTGTCATTAAATTTATTGTTTGATGATAAATTGTGATTTTAATTTTTTATCTGTGTTTTCTAGCTGGTCTAAAACCACTTTTGACATAAAGGGACACTTTTTGGTTGCTATGGACAATCTCCAGTTTCCAGGCAGAAAAAAAAATATTTTTATTATATAAAATGACATGCAGGGCACTGGGCAGACCACTAGGGACAAAGGGGGTGTGTATTTTTTGTATACAGTACTGTAACCTGTAAGATTACAGTACTGTGTGTGTTTTGTGTTTTTAAACTTTTTTAAATTTGGCGCCGATCTCCGCTCCCGTGCGTCGTAACGTCGCAGGGAACGGAGATCGGCGGCACTCGGCACTGTGTGAATCGAGCGAGCGGACTGCTCGCTCACACAGCGGGGAGACATCGCAGGATCCAGGGGAAAAGGTAAGTAACTTCCCCCCTGCATCCTGCACGCAAGCCCGAGTCTGGCTCGGGGTTACCGCTCCCAGCACAAAAAGCTGGACCCGAGCCAGACTCAGGGTTACCGCTAGGGAGGTTAAGGTGTCAGCATACCAAGACATTTTGGACAATTTCATGCTCCCAACTTTGTGGGAACAGTTTAAGGATGGCCCCTTCCTGTTCCAACATGACTGTGCACAAGTGCACAAAGCAAGGTCCATAAAGACATGGAGTCAGTGAGTTTGGAGTGGAACAACTTGACTGACCTGAACATAATCCTAACCTCAACCCGATAGATTACCTTTGGGGTGAATTAGAGCGGGGGCTGCGAGCCAGGCCTTCTCATCCACATCAGTGCCTGATCTCACAAATGCGCTTCTGGAAGAATGGTCAAACATTCCCATAGACACACTCCTAACCCTTGTGGACAGCCTTCCCAGAAGAAGTGAAGCTGTTATAGCTGCAAAGGGTGGGACAACTCAATATTGAACCCTGTGGGCTAAGACTGGGATGCCATTAAAGTTCATGTGCGTGTAAAGGCAGGTGTCCCAGTACTTTCGGTAATATAGTGCGTGCATACATATATATATATATATATATATATATATATGTATATATATATATATATATACACCTTTTGTGTGATCTTAGTAAGTGGATACATAAGGCAATCCAAGTGTATTTTTTTTTTTAAAGGCAGGTGTCCCAATGCTTTTGGTAATATATTGTATGTATGTATATATATATATATATATATATATATATATATATATATATATATATACAGTATGTGTATTAGTAGTGGTCAGCATCAAATGGAGCATTTTTAGCTACACTACAAACCAGGCTGCATGAGGGCTGCTTGCCCACTTTTATTTGTCTGTAGGTAAAGTCCACCACAACAGCAATCTTTAGACTCCTGATGGTTTGATAAACCATACATTTCAGACTTTCCCTAGTACAGAGCGAAACTTTCTCTCATACCTCTCACTGCAACGTTGTGTGGTGTTCAGCTTTTAACCCCTTTCTACTGCTAAACAGTCTACCTAATAAATTGCTTTCTATGGGGGCATTTGGTGGGGGGCGGGAGCAGCGGGCTCCAGCGGGGAACCCAGAGGAGGAGAATCAAGGCTGCTCTGTGCAAAACTATTGCACAGAGCAGGTAAGTATGACGTTTTTCCTGTTTTATATATATATATAACAAAAAAAAAATCAAAGCTTTATGATCACTTTAAATTTAGTTTACAACACAAATCACAATACATAATGGAGGCTTTAGAAGCTGAATCTTTTATACTCAACTTCCCCACTTTTTTACTGATTAAAAAAGTACGGAAGACAGTTGGGGAAGTGTTGGGTTATCTGGGATATACAGAATTTTTACCTATATGGGATAATAAATATATACAAGAGGTCAAAAATATAGAGAGGGGTAAGGAATGGGAAAGGTGTGGTTTTGTGTGATTAATCCAATTATATAGAGACACAACCCTTAAATCACTTCAAGAGTTTAGAGAGGAATATGGTATACCAAGACAGTCTTTCTATAAACATTTACAAATTAGGCATGCTTTGGACATACAATTTAGAAGAAAGCTGCTGGAGTGGAGTGGGATTACTGTTCTTCATAAAGTAGTTGATGCAAACCTGACTAGAAAGAGAATTGATAGCGGAAATATATGAAAACATATGTGAAGTGTAGGGATGAGCTTCGTGTTCGAGTCGAACTTATGTTCGACTCGAACATTGCCTGTTCACCGAACAGCGAACAATTTGGGGTGTTCACGGCAAATTCGAAAAGCCGAAAACACCCTGCAAAAGTCTATGGGAGAAATCTAATTTTAAAGGCTTATATGCAAGATATTGCATATAAAGTGTTTGGGGGCCTGGGTCCTGCCCCAGGGGACATGTATCAATGCAAAAAAAAGTTTTAAAAACAGACGTTTTTTCGGGAGCAGTGATTTTAATAATGATTAAAGTGAAACAATAAAAGTGTAATATTCCTTTAAATTTCGTACCTGGGGGTGTGTACAGTATGCCTGTAAAGGGGTGCATGTTTCCCATGCTTAGAACTGTCCCTGCACAAAGTGTCATTTTTGCAGGAAAAAAAAGTCATTTAAAAGCACTCGCGGCTATAATGAACGGGAGCTCCGTGACCCCGGCCCTGGGACCAGCGGACCCGATCGCCGTTGGTGTCCCGCGATCGGGTCACGGAGCTGAAGAACGGGGAGAGGTATATGTAAACAAACCTCTCCCCGCACTTCCTACTCTGCCTGTCATTGATTGGCTGTTCCCGGTCATCGGGAAAGCCGATCAATGATGTCAGATGTCAGCCCCGCCCCCTAATGTAAAAAACACAAACACACGTCACAGCCCATAACCCCTCCCCTCCCCCTAGTGGTTAACCCCTTCACTACAACTGTCATTTATACAGGAATCAATGCATTTAAATAGCATTGATTGCTGTATAAATGACAATGGTCCCAAAAATGTGTCAAAAATGTCTGATGTGTCCGCCATAATGTCGCAGTCACAATAAAAATCGCTGATCGCCGCCATTACTAGTAAAAAAAAAATATTAATAAAAATGCTATAAAACTATCCCCTATTTTGTAAACGCTATAACTTTTGCGCAAACCAATCAATAATCGCTAATTGCGATTTTTTTTTACCAAAAATATGTAGAAGAATACGTATCGGCCGAAACTGAGGAAAAAAAAAGTTTTTTTATATATTTTTTGGGGATATTTATTATAGCAAAAAGCTCAAAATTGTCGCTCTATTTTTGTTTATAGCGCAAAAAATAAAAACCACAGGGGCGATCAAATATCACCAAAAGAAAGCTCTATTTGTGGGAAAAAAAGGACGCCAATTTTGTTTTGGAGCCACGTCGCACGACCACGCAATTGTCAGTTAAAGCAACGCAGTGCCGAATCGCAAAAAGGGGCCTGGTCTTTTGGCTGCCAATTGGTCCGGGGCTGAAGTGGTTAAAATTAGCACTTTTGATTTTGAACGTTCGAGTCCCATAGACTTTAATAGGGTTCTAAAGTTCACATGAACTTTAGGTCTGTTTGCAGGTTCTGGTGCGAACCAAACAGGGGGGTGTTCGGCTCATCCCTAGTGAAGTGGCAATAAATGGGAAAGAACTCCCTTATAAACGTTGATGGGTAGAGGACTTGGGAGATATAACAGAGGAACAATGAAGACACATATTAGATACTGGACCACTGGTATCCTTATAGGGCTTATGAGGGACACATCGCAAAGAAATTCCCATTTGTTGCTTGTTCACAGAACATACTATACCCCCCCAAAGTCTATTTTTATTTGGGCGGAGACTCGATGCTAAATGTCCAAGGTGTGGGAATCTGAGGTGAAATCTTATCCATATGATGTGGAGATGTCCAAAGCTACATAAATACTGGAGGGAGGTTATTGACACCATGAAATTGTTTTTTGGTGTCAACTTTGAGCTGAATCCAGTGATATGTATCTTGGGATGTATAAGAGATGAGAATATTGAAAATAATAAACATATGGCAATAATCAGGTGTTTGTTCTTAGCACAAAAGTTAATAGCGAGAAAATGGTTAGCAATAAACCCACCGACACATAGGGAATAGATAAAAGAAGTAGATGATACCATCCAGAAAGAAAGATCTGTATATATCAAAAGAGGAAATGTTAAGACATTTAAGAAAATATAGGAATCATGGTTAAATAAAGAAAATAATCATTAAGATGGAGTGACAAAAGAAAGCAATCTGAGGAAAGCAGCAAAAAATAGAAAGAAGCATTGAAAATGTATAACCTCTCTCTGAATTTTAAATAAAACCATAAATTATATAATAGAATAGTTAAAGTGTAACAAGTAATAAAGTTTTTCCTTTTTTTTTGAATAATTGCAATGTGAAGATATATAATGTTATGGGTAGTAGTGTAATATGAATATATTTTTAAGACAAATGGATTGAATGGACATGTTTTTAAAAAAAGGAAAACATTTTTCCTAGTATGCTAGTTTTTACATATCACACTATTTGGGATCCCCTCTTCTTTCTCCATACTGTATATGCACCATCCTGGGAGGATTGTCACTGCAGCCTATTGGCACAAAGGAGGTTTTATACATACTATTGCAATGAGAACCACTTATCAGGATACAAGGTTCCCCAGATGATCTCCATGCTATGCCATCTATAAGAAGCCCTTAGCGTGATTCTCTGCAGGACCCCGGATCTCCATTGTGCTATATATACGCTGTTACCTTACAGCTGTAAGGTAAGGGACCACTCTACACTGAGGTGTTATTACACTGAAGAGAAAAGTCACTGTTTACACTGCTCCATTTGCACAGAGTGTTAGAGGGATTTTAGCACTCATCTTTTCACCCTTCCTTTCATCATCTTTTCATCGATTTAGGACATTTGTTTACCTGGACTTTATTACGTTTGTACTGTCATCTTTTGCACTAACACTTTATTTATATCCTTGCTTTATTACTTTGGATCCTAATCATGTTTAAATTGTCATTTTAAGCACCTAGCACTTTATTCATGTTTATACTGTTAACACAGCATTTTGTTTGTCACCACTTATGCCCCGTACACGCGGTCGGAAATTCCGACGGAAAATGTCCGATCGGACCATGTTGTCAGAAAATCCGCCTGTGTGTGGGCTCCATCTGACTTTTTCCATTGGAAATTCCTGCTCTCACTAGATCACTGCCTCACTTCTTGCTCTGCTACCCAATGGAGTGGTGTCACTGCTCCCTGGGGGCAACAGCACTTGCCGCCACACACCTGCCTACATTTCTCCCACATTTATAGCAGAAATAAACCCATTGATTTAACGGTTTCCTAAAACAGTTACATTCCAGGCATGCCTTGAATGATAACTGTCAATGTGCTTGTGCTCTCAACCTAACTGTCAAGCCATCTAATGCCTGGTGTCATAACAGATCATATGTGCAGCACCATAGTGACTGCATACCAAACAGAGGTTAAGATGGCAGCTTCCTTGGCTGTAAGGATAGGAGGGTTTAGTTCTACTTTAAGGAGTGCAGTCCTCAGCATTAAATTATAAAGGCAAACATAGCAAGTTTACAAACAGTCTTAACCACATGAACAAAACATATCATTCGACATATTCAGAATACTTAGCAGACATAAGTCTCCCTCAGCAGAGGAAGCTTGATTACTTGGCATCTGTACAACCAAAGTCAGGATCTCTACCAGAGATAGATACCATTCGAAGGGCACCTCTACCACCAGAGGCAGTCCTTCCATCACCGGATTTCTTTCTTCTTGGAAAGAGTCTATACTGTAAACACAAGACACTACGCAAAGCAAATTCCAATGCAGATGTTTGTGGAATCTGGGTGGTTTCTCAGAGATGTGAACACCTTCCTGTGCTAGGTTTTGACAAAGTTTTCGCACCAGTTGCTTGGTTTTAGTAAAATAATGCCAATGATCTTGGACCCATTCATCTGGGGTTTGCCTAGTCTTAGGCTGTCTTAGGTTCAGTTGTTTCCAGGAGCAGATCCACAGATGACTGACTAAATTGATCAAACATCAAAAAGAAGTGCATGTGGCCAGACATCCAATGCATTGACCACACCCACACCAACAAGCATCAGCCTCTTCAAGGTTTCCTTCATAAGTATTTTCAATTGTTGGCTCCTATATTTTGCAATAATCCTTTTCAGCCAGTAACACAAAATACATATTACTGTTAGGGTATATGTACTGTAAGCCCCAGATCACAGGACTGACAATGTAATTGCAGATACTATAACTAACATTTGGCCTTGTAAGATATATGTTATTTGTGAATGGGTGAAATATGCAACAAATATACAAAATAAGTGAGTTAAATGCAAACAGGAACAAAATAAATAAACACAACAGCAAAAAGATATACAAAACCCTTTAAGTGATATTTAACGATGTACAAATGTACAGGAAAAATAGCAGGTATTGGGGTGGATTGGGTATATTAGGGCAGACCACAACTGGGAACAGCCAATCTAAGGTAATGGATAACAAATGTTTAACAGCAACCCAACAGATACACATGGATACACTCAACAACTAGGTTTTAGTTAAGACTAAAAATAAATGTTCATGGGCAGGCGCAAGACACCTGCTGATGGCTACTGGAATACAGTGCAACCAGTAGGTGAGATGAAGGGGTAGCATTATCTAGCCAAAACTTTATTTAATTTTGTGGTAGAAGTTGTGGTAGAAATCAATGTTGTTCTACATTAATATAAAAAGAATGATAACATATCAAATAAAAAACATGTGTTGTTATGTTTTTTATTTTTTTATTTTATGTGATGGTCCAAGAATATAGATTAGTCCAACTTTAAATAGATTTAAAAAAAAAAACAGAATTTTTTAACTTCTGAATATATTTTGTATCCCTGGTCTTTACACCCTGGGATATAAGCCAAGAGATGGGAAAAAAAACATAACTGCTTACAGCATTTCCCACATTGTGCAGGGCCTGGAAAGCATCAGGCCAGTCAGAAGAAAATTACTCTGGCTCTTGTTCTTAGATAGTAGGCTAAGGCTATATATCTTCATATGATTAATAGGATGTGGGAAACGCCTATGGTTTGATGTAAACCAGATTCGCCAATAAATGCATTTCTGTTGTGCTTTTAAAGTACAGTGGAGGAAGTTTTTTCACTAACTTTTTTTTAAGTTTAAAAAACGGTATACGTAGATTCAAGGTGAAGGGACATCAATCATAATGTAAGTATCATAAATACACTACAGGGCAGTGCTACAGATTGGTTATATATTTTTTTCGAAATAGCAATGTTACAAAATAGAATCAACTGCCCCTTGACAATAGCAAAGAATAAAGTGAAGCCATATGTTACCATAGATGTAAGTACATGCAACCGGAGAAAGAAGTCCTAGGTCCTAGTGCACAAAACATAAACCCAAACCCATGTGGTGAAAGTGTGATGGGGGGAGTCAGAATTAGCTGCATTAGGTTAGTTATATGTTGTTTACGGAAGGAATAGAAATATAGGTGAAGAGAAATAAAGAAGAGAAAGAGATACTAAGTAAGGGAGGAGAGGGGCGTGCGGTTCATCAAGAGTACAAAGAAATTAAATCAAAAAATAAATGCCTAAAGTATTTTAGTTTAGGATTTTGGAGCATAAAATGGTGACAAGATCTCAGGAAGTTTTGAGTCATTAGGTATAGCAGTGAGTTTCTCATTATTAAAGTACCTGTAAGTCATTGCTTGACCTTCCTAAAAATAAAGATAGGCTGTCTCCATGATTTTGCTAGTTTGTATTGTTGAAAAAGGCCATAGGTGGCTAATTTTGCAGATCTAGTCAGAGACAAAGAACATGTGTTAAATAGAGCTTCTCATGGATTCCGTCTAAAATTACATTTAAGAAAGACCAGAGAAGGTTGTATACTTCAATCCGTTGTTTCTGAACTTTAGGGCATTCCCAAATGGTGTGATTCCAACAATATAGAAACCCTTTCACTCCCCAACACCAGGGAGGTGGGAAAGGAAACTGGGACTTTATATATACCACTGAGAAACCACTGAGAAAGCTTAAGAGTCAATATTGTTTTTTACATCATATAAAAGTGATACAAAAACTAAGAACATGATTAAAAATACAATGTTTATGTATGTAACCAATGTGGTGGTATTTGGCGTCTAGGACCAACATGTTTTGCAAAAGATTTTCTTCTTCAGTATCCAAGCCTTTTATATATATATAATGAATAGAACAGTCTATAAGAATGAACAGGAATTTTATAAGGCTATAGTGTTAGTATAATTTAATTTCATTCTATGCTCTCCAGATCCACATCCCACTTATTCATACTGTATAGAGAAACATTTTTTTAAAGCGTTTATTGAGCGAAGATTTTCACTTTTGGGATGCAACCCCAAGTAATGACAATTAGTTCAGGTTTACATATACAAAACTGAACAATAATTGTATGTTGCATGACAACTGATACATTGTCTTGCTCTAAACAATTACATTTCCTAATTCCCTGGATAGGTGATGTTAATTAATTCATTAATTACATTTTAAACAACAGCAGCACTTTTGCTAGACTACTTTGTTTACATAGTAGAGATGCTCCACTTCACAGGCAAGCTTAGGAGACCCCCCCCCCTCCAAACTTTTTTTTAGTTTAAAAGAATAATGTATTTTTAATGCTACATTTTTAACATTACTACATTTACTGCTCTCTGCAGTATTTTCTATTTTTTTTTTTTTTTTTTACATTGGTACATATCCCCTTAGGCAGAGTTCTCATACACTTTATTGCCAATCCCCTGGCTATTAGCCTTAAAAATAGAGAAAAGCAATTTGACAGATTTGGCTCCCATTAACTTTAGCATCTGAACCTTCATGAACAGAACCCAGGTGTGTTCAGCTTATCTATATACAGGACCATATTAGTTTGTGCATCTAGCAGTGAACAGTGGATAAGGATTTGTTATGCTTGGCAAAATCCTATTGGTGTTTTTGAGAAAAAAGAGTTGGATAACCTGCTGGATGATGCTGTGGCACAGAAGCGGGTCTCTGACACTATTCCCCTATATTTCAAGGAGAATTTGACGGGGGAGATGGGGATGGCATCTGTATGGGAGGGACACAAAGCTGGGGTCCCGGGGGAGCTCATCGCCCAGGGTTTCAGGCTAAAAAAGGCATGCAACAGGAAACTACAGTCCCTACTGGTTAAACTGCGGGCCGCAGAGCTTAAACATAAGCGCCAAATGACCCCAACTCTGCATGCAGAACTTCTGTCCCTTAGGGACTTGTATACGGGATAGACTACGGCATGTTCCCCATAAATTTTATGAGTTTGGAAATAAATGCGGGAGACTCCTAGCCAGAGCCCAGAGTCAACGCGCATCTGGTCATGTCTATAAACTTCAAACCGCCTCAGGATCTCCGACGTTGTTGTCCTCTAAAATTGCGGATGCCTTCAGGGACTACTATGCCCAACTTTACCAGCTTCCTGACACACTCGCTGGTCAAACACCACTGAAGAAAGCAGAATACCTCTCACAATATCTCAACGAGGCACAAGCCCCTCAACTGACGACGCAAATCAGTAAACAGCTTGATAAGCCTATCTCTGTGATGGAGATTGAGTTGGTAATTAAGGACTTGTCTCAGGGCAAAAGTCCAGGTCCTGATGGGTTCACCAATGCTTATTATAGAAAATTCTCCCCCCTCCTTTCTAATCATATGAGTGTGTATTTTAATGCCCTTGCATCGGGAACTTCTATCCCAAAAGAAGAACTGTTAGCCCATATTACATTCCTCCCGAAGGAAGGGTAGGACCCTACTACCCTGAGTAGCTATAGACAGATCTCACAATGACAGATACTGACATTGAGATTATGGTAATTCACTCAGACCAAACAGGCTTCATAGCGGGGAGGGAGGCTAGGGACAACTCCAACCGAACTATACAGCTAATCCATTGGGTAAATTCACAGAAAACAGACCAGTTCACCCTGCCCTCTACTGTCCACTGACGCTGAGAAGTCTTTTGACATGGTGGACTGGACGTATCTTCAGGCAGTGCTGTCTAGGTTGGGCCTTGGCCAAACATGCTTAGGTGGATAGGCTCCTTTTATTGCTTTCCGAAGGCTAGGGTCAGGGTAAATGGAACTCTCTCTGGCACCTTCCCTATACGGAATGGGACGAGACAGGGGTGCCCCCTGTCCCCGCTTATCTTTTCCCTCACCCTGGAACCACTGTTAAATATGATCTGGTTAAACCCTAACATTAAGGGGTTTCAGGTGGGGACGACGAAACATAAGCAGTCAGCGTATGCTGACAATGTACTATTTTATGTAGCTGACCTGCTGATCTCCATTACTAATATCATAGCGGAGCTACGGAGATTCCATTCCCTTTCCAACTTTATAATCAACTATAGCAAATCAGAGATTCTGCTACTTGCTATTCCCCCTGATTTGTGCTCCCAACTGCAAGCCTCCTTTTCTTTCACATGGTGTAGTTTTTCTTTAAAATATTTGGGTATTTTTCTCCCAGACATATTTTCACAGTTATACACCTGCAACTATGCCCCTTTGCTTTCCACAATTAAAGCTTACCTACTGAGATGGGATCGCACCACTTTCTCATGGATGGGCCGAGTCAGTATCCTGAAGATGAATGTACTGCCAAGAGTTGTCTTTTATCTTCAGATGGTACCTATATCACTACCCATATATTTCTTCTTGGGCCCTCAGCAGTCTGTTCTTGAAGTTTATCTGGCATGGACGGAGCCCCTGTCTAGCCATACGCACTCTGCAGCGACCTAAGAGGCTGGGAGGACTGGGGTTTCCTTCCATGTGGAGGTATTATGAAGCGATTGCTTTACAACAGATATTTGACTGGCAACATCACGCTACTACCAAATCCTGGGTCCCCCTTGAGAAGTTTTTAGCTGGACGTAACCTGTCGATGCTCCGTGGCTCCCCCGGGTTTGCCAAGGCCTTTCGGACTTTGTGTCTCCTGTCTCTGTCCATGTGTTGCAGTTGTGGGATGCTTTAAATGTTCAGGGGCAAGTGGGGCCACCTGTGTCCCCACTTGCACCCATGGGGAGTTTCCCCTGGTTCATTCCTGGGGAACACCACTCCTACTTTCACACGTGGGCAAGGAATGGAGATGCTTGGGGTAGAAGGTTCATACATGAGCAGGGCCTAGTCTTATTGGACTGGCTCCCTTCCCAGTTTGCGGGATTCCCGATGGATGAGTGGTGCTATAGACAGTTACATCATTTTGTTCATAGTCTACCTCATACCATTAGACCCCCATCCTCCCTGACTCCGTTTGAGAAGCTGTGCATGTCTGCAGACCCTGTCTCCCACTCTATCTTGGTACTCTATGAGATGTTGCAGTCTGTCGAGTCTCAGAGCTGGCCAGTATATGTGCGGGAATAGGAGAGAGACCTGCTGCATACGTTTACAGAGACTCAATTGGATCACTTATACAACCTTACCCACAAGAGTTCTGTGGACACAAAGATGCAGGAAAATAGCTTTAAGCTACTGATCCGGTGGTACAGAGTTCCAGCCACTTTGGCCAGAATTTATTCAGCAGTCTCAGATGTCTGTTGGAGGGGCTGCGGGCTTCGAGGTACCTACTTACACATATGGTGGGAGTGCTAGAGGCTTAGGCCCTTTTGGGAAGACATCAGAGCCCAGATAAAGGATATTGATATGAATGACTCCCCCTGTTGGAGTTTCTAATTCATGTGCCATCCATTCCTCTTAGCAATTACCATAAAGCGGTGCTGCCCCACCTTTTAAATGCTGCCAGGCACCTACTTTCCATACATTGGAAGACAGCACATATTCCTGGACGAACTGATTGGATCCGTCTGGTTAATAATATCATGGCGGCGGAGGAATGGGTGGCAAAGTGCAAGGACAGATATGAAAAAAGTTTTATAGTGTTTGGGCCATCTGGATACAGTACACCTCTAGCGCCATACAGGTGCCAAAGTTTATTCCCTTTAGATCCTATTTGCCTCTGTCTTTATTGCCGGAGAGCCCCACTGTAATATTTTAATATAACATTATTGGGGCTAGAACCGGCATGCTGCAGACCCCCACAATATCTGTGCTAATACTATTTACGATTTCAGATATAGTGGTGACTGTTTCTTTGTTTTTGTTCTATTGAACATTTGGTTCCCTATGTCCTCTCTTTGCCTATTTCCCATTTCCCATATCCCCCCCTCCCCTTTTTCTCATTCCATGTCACAATATGTTCACAGTTCACAGTATTGTACATGGGTGCATAGCCCTGGCTTAATACAATGGTTTATAAGCACAACCCCCAACATTGTTTGGGTATAAAAAAAGTGGAGTCATATGATATTTGCAACTATATGAACCAAAGAACTTTCTGAAACTTATGTTGCAGGATTGTGATCCATGGTCTATTGCTTTTTTGTATGCTTTTTTTGGTTTTATTACTTATCTATTGCATGTCATCCCTTTCTTTTTAAAATAAAGATTATAAAAAAAAAAGAGTTGGATTGTATTCTGTTTTGGGACAGCTATTTAAATAAACAAAAAGTAGAAACTGCAAAGTTTAAATGATTTTGAATTGCTCTTTTATATCTGTTTTTCATTATATATACACATAAACATTGTGTTTATGTTTAAATATGTGCCGAAGCACATGTTTAAGTCCCAAAGCACTATTGATTATCTAAAGAGAATAACAACTATTGACTGCATGCCTTGAAATTCCATTGATCTGACTGAAACTTTAGGAGTCGCTGTTAATATGTTTCATCCACATGTGTATATATTTTAGAATTAACTATTGGGGACTGTAAACAGTATGTTTATGTAAAAAGTCAAACAGAGTCTGAGAAATGTGAAAAAGAAGGTACAGCTCCCCTGCTTGCTCAGAACGAGAATGCAAATTATTAATATGAAATATCTAATATTTGCCATATTTACATTTTTTGTTCACCTTACCAAAATTAATGAAGAAACCATGTACAACACAGGTTATACAATTGGAATGTGGTGTGCATTTCGGATTTTTGGAAAAGCTGTATTTGGGATTATTCTAAAGCTTATGCAGAATGTATGAGTGTCACTAGTCCCATGCATCCAGGGCATGTGGCACCTGTGCACTCTATGCGTCACACACTCCTGAGCCATGCACTATATACACTTTTTGTGCATTTCATTCTCCTGACCACTGTACACTGGGCCATAAATGACATACTCCTAACCATTGCACTCTTTATGGTACATTTTACATTACATGCTTTTGAGTGTTTACTGTCTTAACAGTGTATTGTTGCTTGGTAGTCACTGAATAATGTATTAATTAATTAAAATTATAGTGTGGGACAGTAATTAAAGCATATTGTGAGCATATTGTGAGGGTACAAAGACTGTGGCATATGTGTGCTCTGTATACAGCTAAAAGACTATGGGGGTTATTTACGAAAGGCAAACCCACTTTGCACTGCAAGTGCACTTGGTAGTGCAGTCGCTCTAAATCTAAGGGGTAGATCTGAAATGAGTGGAAGCTCTTCTGATTTTTTCATCCAATCATGTGCAAGCTAAAATGCTGTTTTTTATTTTCCTTGCATGTCCCCCTCGGATCTACAGTGACTTTACTTCCAAGTGCACTTGCAGTACAAAGTGGATTTTCCTTTAGTAAATAACCCCCTATGTTTTTATTTAATTGTATTAGACCAATTCTGCTGCATTGTTCTCTTAATGTCTAAAAGTGTTCTAGGTCTTTTGCAATCCTAGGAATCTGCAGATTCCTGTGGATCTGCGGATCTGTACCTCCCTGGATCCCTTGGATCGTTACTGTGGTTTTGTGGATCTGGATATCCATGCTTGATTGGTTCTGGTAAGAGTAACCAATCTTATCTTTCTTTGGATGTCACATTTCTTTGGATGTTATACATATTCAACTCATTTACCTGTTTCCCTATGAGAACAACTATTCGGCCGGGGTGAATCTCGCCTTCTGTTTGGATTGACCCACCTGGGACTTATTTTTTGTTCTTTTATTCACACACAGTTGGGACTCAGAACGTTATATATTTAAGTATTGCACAGTTTTTTATCATACTGTTTTTTCACCATTAGCGCTACATCTTCACATATCCAATCTTTAGGTCTGACCACAGATTTTCTATTGGATTGAGGTCTGGGCTTTGACTAGCCCATTCCAACACATGTTACATGTTTCTCCTTAAACCACTCAAGTGTTGCTTTAGCAGTGTTGTTTTTAACATTGAATTTTTGAAGCAAATAGCATGGACATTGAAGGTAATTTCACAGGTGATGATTGGGAATCCATCATGCAGGGGTACCTGAAAAAATTTGGTGATAATGAGCAAATTGACTTAGAGATCTCATCCTTATTCTTTAGACGGTCGAAAACTCTGGAGATGAAATCTCTAATGTTTTGGCATGTGAAGTCCTTTAAGGACTATATTAAAGATAATATCAATCCACTTAGACTCCGTGTCCAGATCTTCCCAACTTTGGATGATCTGGACAGTGAGTTCAAACAAACATGGGAACAAACACTCCAAACGTGTTCACATAATCTAATGGAAATCCTGATAGGAGAATACACTAAAAGATCCAAAGCTCTTGATATAGAGATCATTGATCTATGTGGGAAATTACACAATTTCAAGACACATAAATCCGTGATGGCTAAAGAGACCAAAATAAAAATAAATCTGGAATCCTTTAGCAAAGAGATCATTGTCAAAAAAGGTCATAAGTTTATACGGGACAAAAATGCTTTTGAAGCTGGCAAAGCGTATAAATGGAGTCAAAACAAATATAGCAATAAAGGTAACCTCTATCGGGGACAACATCAGAACCTTAACCAAAAAAAAACCCAGATTCCTTTGTTGTACCTTCAGAAATCAAAACCAACACCTGGTACTAAACGCCATCATTATGGCGACCAAACACAAGATCAAAAAGCCATAAAACAAGTCTTAGATATATACCCAAGTTCTCTCACTCGGCTTCCCCATTATCTGAAACACCCATGGACCACTCTACACTAAAGTCACAAGATATCCCACCTCCAACCACTATGGCACCTTCCACTTCACTTGAATTGGGTCTCAATGACCCATCTTTTTTAGATCTATATTTAGCAGGCGTCAAGCCAGCACCACCAAAACTCAACACATATACACAAGTAACACTGTAAGCCCCTCAAAAGGACTCCAAAAGCACACTAACATTGATCTAAGTATAATCAACTTAATTTCACACATTCTTTCTGAAGAAGAAGTTGCAGTTTTGAAAAAGGAACTGAATTTCTGTCCGAGCCAAAACGTTGATAAATTTGAGGTATACAAAAACCTCCAATTGTTCATTCGCAAACTAATTCTTAAAAAACGTTACCATAGACAACAAGGAAACACAGATCGTACACCCCAAGAGAATAAGGCTTTGGTTTAGCTGGTCGCTCTCCTTGAAGAGAGCGATACAGCAGATCTCAAAGATTCTATTGACTTACCCCAAATTTTACAGTCCATTGAAGATCAGGACCATTACATCAAAACTAATCCATCTAGATCACTATTAAAGAAAAAATCAGATCTTTGTCCACCCCCCAGTACTAGCCCAAATGCGACGGCATTTTTAAAATTGGTAAACTACATTAATACATGCAAAAAAAATCCTTAACAACCACGATTGGTATTGCCGAATTGAAAAATATAATAAAGAATTTTTTGCATTAGTAGATACTGCCTTTCTGAATAATATTATCAGCAAACAAACGTGGAGCTTTATCAGAAACAACTTTTCTAAAGTTCCCACGTTTTACATACTCCCCAAAATCCATAAAAACTCCATAAACCCTCCAGGTAGGAGGAGGCTCAATCAGAGGTAATGCAAGCAAATTAGTGGACGAGTTTCTAAGACCATATGTAACATCATTACCATCTTATGTGAGAGACACGGTTCCAACTCCTGCAAATAATTGAGGAACTAAATATCCCTGACTATGCTCTTTTAGTTACAATAGATGTAGAAACATTCTACAGCTCTATTCTGCATGATAAAGGCCTAGCAGCTATCAACCATGTCCTGTAACAAAATACTGCTGCAGACCCCGGCTATAACAAATTCATTCTTTCACTGCCGGAGTATGTCCTCGGACATAATGTGTTCACTTTCAACGGCTCCCTCTACTTCCAGGTGCAGGGGGTTGCGATGGGGACATGCTGTGCCCCATCGTATGCCAACCTGTACCTGGGGGAGTGGGAGAAGATGTTTCTGGCTGATGAGAATTTGGCCATCTACACCGACCATATCCTCGGATGGTATCGTTACATAGATGACATCCTGATAATCTGGAATGGGTCACAGGACATACTCCAGCAGTGTTTGTTAAGAGTGAACAAAAATGACTTTAATCTAAGCTTCACAATGTCCTATGACAAAAAGTGCATAACCTTTTTAGTCATGGAAATCTATAGGGGAGAAGAGGGCAGGTTGTGTAGCAAATTATACAGAAAAGCTACAGCAGGAAACACAATACTTCATGCTACAAGTTTCCATCCTCAACCCCTGATTGACTCTATCCCTTACTCCCAATACTAAAGAATAAAACAAAACTGTACATTGCAAATATAAAGGCACATTCATGTGTGGCACATGCAATTACTGTAGGTATATGCTCACACAAAAAAAAAAAACTATTCTCCCAACGTAAAAACTTTCTACCCAAAATACTTTGCGAATTGCAGAACTGTTGGTTATCTACATGCTGCAGTGCAGTTGTAGCTGCTTCTACATTGGAAAGACCAAACTGGAATTCTGGAGGAGGGCCTATAGGCATATCCGCAGCATGCAGGTATGCAATCCTGACCTTCCCCTTGGATGCCATGTATCTTTGGTACATGGTGGAAATTTTCCCAATATCAAATTTTTGATTTTGGATCGGATACACCCCAACCCCGGGGGGGGGGGACTGGAACAATAGGGACATGCATGTGTATGATCTTTCCCACTATATAGATGCATGCCCCCTCTTTTTTCGTTCTTTTCTCCTGAGATGAAATACGCATCCATGGAGATACTAATATACAGATACGCACATTCATGGATGCATTTACATGATAACTTATATGTCATTTCTTTTTGTGAATATGTCTGTTCTTGTACAAAACCATCCCTGTATATGTGTTGCCTGTGGGGTTCCCTCTCTTTGTTATCATCTGGGCATAAGTATTTAATTATTTTTGGAACTATTAATATATATATTGGTTACCATCATTTTTAACTTTATTTTTATTTTTTCCTTTCAGGGGTTTCTCCTCGCTGCGGCCAACCTTTTGAATTGCCCATCACACAAAGCCGCCAGGTTATTCTCTTAACCATAGGCAGCGTCCTGGAGGCTTATGGATGCTCTACATCACCGCCCACGGCCTCCATCTTGCCACTCGGGCAGATATGCACTGTCCGCCGGTTGAGGCTTACTGTGTCGGTGGGCTGGGTGTGCGCAACGCTGCTCCGATGTGCTGACGTTCGCGCATGCACAATGGGGGCCGCACCATGAACACTCAGTCCAGGGGGCAATCAGAGCACTTCCTCAGCAGTCCCCTCCCCATTATCAACTGTTTGCAACTAAGTTGTGCTAGCTTATTGGGGATCAGCTGTCTAAAATAAATAGCCGGCGCACTCCCACACCCAGCACTGTTTGGCTGGATGTCGGGATGTGCGGTTGGCTGTTTCTACCTCTGTGCAATCAAGGTAAATAATGCTTAGTGCTATTTTAAATCTTGCAATGAATGCAGGCCCTTACCGGTTGGATCTTTTCATGATCCCCCTACAACTGCTCACTACTACGTGTGATATGCTTATGCTTACGTTTTTATATTCAATTATATAAGGTAAGGTATTAGGTAAGGTTTACAATAAGCCTTCCCTGATACACCGCCTATTGTCCCCTGTATTTTTCTACTATTATGATAATAATAAACATATATCTCCCTAGATTTTGTTAAAGTGCCTTTCCTTTTGATATTAAAAGTCATGGTTAAGTTTGTTTAGGATATATATTTAATACTAGATATGTTTGACAATGTTTGATATCCTTTAAGCCTATTGATAATTGTGGATTTTATAAACATCATTTATAGTAATTTAGGACATCAATACTAATATGCCCCTATGTGATTATATCTTTTTACCTTATAGTTGCTGTACTTGGCCTTCCATTCTGCTTGGCTGCCAGCTTTGTCAGCACACCTCCAACACCAACAGGTACCTGTATTTAATTTATCACACATGTTTTGAGCAGTTAATATGTTTACTTTTTGCAATATTTTCTCAGTGAACTTGGAGTCACATTTTGGTATACCTTTTCTTACTTTCAGGGATTTCAGGGATTTCCATATCTGGCTCCAGTATATTCTTTTGGCCCTTCTGCTGCTGTGGAGTTTGGATCTTATTACCCTTTTGAGGACAGTAACGTTGATTCTATTCTTTAGACTCTGACTCCCCTTTGCCTTGAGATAGTAGCCCCACCGGCACACCTACCACGTGTTGTTTGCCGACAATTTTTTAATGTTAACCAATGAAACATTGAAAACCATTTTGCCTATCAATATTATGTAAGTGGACCACTCTAATAGTCTAACATTCAATTATGTATTTTATGTGGGTGAATGTTCCACTTAAAGATACTGATTATATATTTTATGATTTAGCTGAATTCCTCCTTTCTCTGCACCCTGAAGAAGGACTCAACGTTATCCCGAAACGCGTTGGGTGTAAGGAGGTCTCTTCATATAAATTCTTTGTATGGTTATATCAACTGACTGTGTTCAGTTAAATCAATGTTTCACTTTCAATTTTAATCATGTTCAATCATTAATAAAATGTATTGCTATTATATTACTTTGGTACAAATATTTTTAGTTGCCTAAAAAGTCCATTTAGGGGAATTCTTTCTCTTTGTCTAGCAGTGTGTTTGGGGTCATTGTCCTGCTGAAAGGTGAAACTCCGTCCTAGCCCCAAATCACACACAGAGTGGTACAGGTTTTGATCAAGATTATCTCTGTATTTAGCACCATCCATCTTTCCCTCAACTCTGACCAGTTTCCCAGTCCTGACTGCTGAAAAACATCCCCAAAGCATGATGCTGCCACCACCATGTTTTACTATGGGGGTGGTGTTCTTTGGGTGATGTGATGTGTTGGGTTTGCGCCAGACATAGCATTTTCTTTGATTGCCAAAAAGTTCAATTATAGTCTGATCAGACCAGAGCACCTTCCTCCATACATTTTTGGAGTCTCCCACATGCCTTTTTGCAAACTCAAAACGTATGTAACAGCAAAAAGCGGGTCTCTAAGCACCAACAATGGTGTTATTCCTAATGTTCAGAAACTGCTATCAATCCATCAGATATACAAAAACCTGCATCTGCTTGTAAAGACCGTGCAATCAACCGGATTTTAAATGCAACTCCTTTTAATTCATTTGTTCCTCTATTGTATACCGGCTCCTGTTCTCGAGATATCATATATGGATACAAAGAAAAACACAATAGTGTATACCTATGGCAGTAACACCAATGTACTCACAAACCGCCCATAGAGAAATAGCATGTGATAGTAGAAAACAGTCAGGATAAGCTCTCCTCACAGCCGCTGTGTGTGCAGACTCCTCTGGCTGGCTGATGTCACTGGCTCCTCCTCCCGATGTGTTGCGTCACTGTTCACGTGACTTTATCATGGGTAATGATGGCTTTCTTCTGGCCACTCTGCCATTAAGCCCAACTCTATGGAGCGTACGACTTATTGTCGTCCTATGCACAGATACTCCAGTCTCTGCTGTGGAACTCTGCAGCTCCTCTAGGGTTACCTTAGGTCTCTGTGCTGCCTCTCTACCTCTTGATGTTGTTCCATGTTCTTTCCATTTGGTTATGATAGATTTGATAGTGCTCCTAGGGATCATCAAAGATTTGGATATTTTTTTTATAACCTAACCTTGACTTCTCAACAACGTTGTCCCTTACTTGTTTGGAGAGTTTCATGGTCTTCATGGCAGTGTTTGGTTAGTGGTGCCTCTTGCTTAGGTGTTGCAGCCTCTGAGGCCTTTCAAAAAGGTGTGTATATGTAATGACAGATCATGTGACACTTAGATTGCACATAGGTGGACATCATTTCACGAATTATGTGACTTCTGAAGGTAATTGGTTAAACCAGAGCTTTTTATGGGCTTCATAACAAAGGGAATACATATGCACATGCCAATTATCATTTTTTTATTTCTGATTAGTTTCGTACGAATTCGTAATTCGTACGAATTTTGTCGAAATTCGTACGAATTTACGAATCCGTAGTACGAATTTTTTCGAATACGAATTCCGTACGGAATACGAAATTCCGTTTACGAATTTCGTCGCCGAATTTATTCGAATCCGACTACCAAATATCGAATTTCAACTAATATGAAAGAAATTATTATAGCGGATATAACGAATGATTCGAATGAATTCGAATGAATTCGAATGATTCGAATGAATTCGAATGACAAAGTGTCATTTTTGCAGGAAAAATTCCGTTTACGAATTTCAGCTCCAAATTATTCGAATCCAACTACCAATATCGAATTTCAACTAATTCGAAAGAAATTATTATAGCAGATATAACGAATGAATTCGAATGAATTTCGAATGATTCGAATGACAAAGTGTCATTTTTGCAGAAAAAAAAGCTATTTAAAATCACTCGCGGCTATTGCCGGCAAATGAATTGTCGGCTCCGTAACACAGAGAACAGTCATTCATTGATATAAAAAAAAAGAGTAGGGGTCCCCCCAAATTCAATAACCAGGCCCTTCAGGTCTGGTATGGATATTAAGGGGGACCCCAGCCAAAAAAAAAAAAAAAAATGGCGTGGGGTCCCCCCTAAATATCCATACCAGACCCTTCAGGTCTGGGATGGATTTTAAGGGGAACCCCGGCCAAAAAAAAAAAAAAATGGCGTGGGGTCCCCCTCAAAATCCATACCAGACCCTTTATCCGAGCACGCAACCTGGCAGGCCGCAGGAAAAGAGGGGGGGACGAGAGCGGCCCCCCCTCCCGCCTGAACCGTACCAGGCCACATGCCCTCAACATTGGGAGGGTGCTTTGGGGGTCTGAGACCCCCAAAGCACCTTGTCCCCATGTTGATGAGGACAAGGGCCTCATCCCCACAACCCTGCCGGTGGTTGTGGGGGTCTGCGGGCGGGGGGCTTATCGGAATCTGGAAGCCCCCTTTAACAAGGGGACCCCCAGATCCCGCCCCCCCCCCCCTGTGTGAAATGGTAAGGGGGTACAAAAGTACCCCTACCATTTCACCAAAAAAGTGACAAAAATGGTAAAAATGACAGGAGACGGTCTTTGACAATTCCTTTATTAAAATCTTCTTTCTTCTTTTTCTTTCTTCCTTTCTTCATCCTTCGGTTTCTTCATCTTCTCCTTCCTTCTTCATCTTCTCCATCTTCTTCTTCTTCTTCTTCCTCCGATCCGCTTCTTCTTGCTCCGGTCTTCTCGTCCTTCTCGTCCGGCATCGGCGTCGGCGTCTCTTCTGGGCCGCTCCTCGCAATGGGAGGCTCCTGCTGTGAGGCTTCGCTCCGGCTGACAGGTCTTTTATAACGGAGGGCACCTGGTAACCCCGCCCCCTCTGACGCACGGGGACGTCATGGGGACTTCCCTATGGCTTTCCCCATGACGTCAGAGGGGGGGCGGGGTCACCAGGTGCCCTCCGTTATAAAAGACCTGTCAGCCGGAGCGAAGCCTCACAGAGCGGGAGCCTCCCATTGCGAGGAGCGGCCCGAGAAGAGACGCCGACGCCGATGCCGGACGAGAAGGACGAGAAGACCGGAGCAAGAAGAAGCGGATCGGAGGAAGAAGAAGATGGAAGAAGATGCCGGATGAGAAGATGAAGAAACCGAAGGATGAAGAAGGAAGACCAGAAGAAAGAAGAAAGAAGATTTTAATAAAGGAATTGTCAAAGACCGTCTCCTGTCATTTTTACCATTTTTGTCACCTTTTTTGGTGAAATGGTAGGGGTACTTTTGTACCCCCTTACCATTTCACACAGGGGGGGGGGGGGGGCGGGATCTGGGGGTCCCCTTGTTAAAGGGGGCTTCCAGATTCCGATAAGCCCCCCGCCCGCAGACCCCCACAACCACCGGCCAGGGTTGTGGGGATGAGGCCCTTGTCCTCATCAACATGGGGACAAGGTGCTTTGGGGGTCTCAGACCCCCAAAGCACCCTCCCAATGTTGAGGGCATGTGGCCTGGTACGGTTCAGGCGGGAGGGGGGGCGCTCTCGTCCCCCCCTCTTTTCCTGCGGCCTGCCAGGTTGCGTGCTCGGATAAGGGTCTGGTATGGATTTTGAGGGGGACCCCACGCCATTTTTTTTGGCTGGGGTTCCCCTTAAAATCCATCCCAGACCTCAAGGGTCTGGTATGGATTTTGAGGGGGACCCTACGCCATTTTTTTTTTTTTTTTGGCTGGGGTCCCCTTAATATCCATAGCAGACCTGAAGGGCCTGGTTATTGAATTTTGGGGGACCCCCACGCTTTTTTTTTTATCAATGACTTCAATGAATGACTGTTCTCTGTGTTACGGATCCGACAATTCATTTGCCGGCAATAGCCGCGAGTGATTTTAAATAGCTTTTTTTTCCTGCAAAAATGACACTGTGCAGGAACAGTTCTCTATATTAGATATACTGAATCTCAAATCATTCGAAGCATTCGAAGCATTCGTTATATCCGCTATTATAATTTATTTCATATTAGTTGAAATTAGATATTTGTTAGTTGTTGTATTCGAATTGTTCTCTGTGTTACGGGAACCGGCAATTAGCCGCGAGTGATTTTAAATAGCTTTTTTTTCCTGCAAAAATGACACTTTGTACAGAGACAGTTCTAAGCACGGGAAACATGCCCCCCCTTCATAGGCATACTATATATATATATATATATATATATATATATATATATATATATATATATATATATACTATATAGTATGCCTATGAAGGGGGGGCATGTTTCCCGTGCTTAGAACTGTCTCTGTACAAAGTGTCATTTTTGCAGGAAAAAAAAAGCTATT
The DNA here is from genome assembly GCA_028564925.1 of Lithobates sylvaticus. Taxonomy (NCBI): domain Eukaryota; kingdom Metazoa; phylum Chordata; class Amphibia; order Anura; family Ranidae; genus Lithobates; species Lithobates sylvaticus. Next base: position 291,523,350 of record CM053026.1, read on the forward strand.
TAAAACCACTTGCGGCTAATTGCCGGTTCCCGTAACACAGAGAACAATTCGAATACAACAACTAACAAATATCTAATTTCAACTAATATGAAAGAAATTATATAGCGGATATAACGAATGCTTCGAATGCTTCGAATGATTCGAGATTCAGTATATCTAATATAGAGAACTGTTCCTGCACAGTGTCATTTTTGCAGGAAAAAAAAGCTATTTAAAATCACTTGCGGCTTTTGCCGGCAAATGAATTGTCGGATCCGTAACACAGAGAACAGTCATTCATTGAAGTCATTGATAAAAAAAAGCGTGGGGGTCCCCCCAAATTCAATAACCAGGCCCTTCAGGTCTGCTATGGATATTAAGGGGAACCCCAGCCAAAAAAAAAAAAAAAAAATGGCGTGGGGTCCCCCTAAATATCCATACCTGACCCTTCAGGTCTGGGATGGATTTTAAGGGGAACCCCAGCCAAAAAAAATGGCGTGGGGTCCCCCTCAAAAACTAATACCAGACCCTTATCCGAGCACGCAACCTGGCAGGCCGCAGGAAAAGAGGGGGGGACGAGAGCGGCCCCCCCCTCCCGCCTGAACCGTACCAGGCCACATGCCCTCAACATTGGGAGGGTGCTTTGGGGGTCTGAGACCCCCAAAGCACCTTGTCCCCATGTTGATGAGGACAAGTGACTCATCCCCACAACCCTGGCCATTGGTTGTGGGGGTCTGCGGGCGGGGGGCTTATCGGAATCTGGAAGCCCCCTTTAACAAGGGGACCCCCAGATCCCGCCCCCCCCTGTGTGAAATGGTAAGGGGGTACAAAAGTACCCCTACCATTTCACAAAAAAAGTGACAAAAATGGTAAAAATTACATGAGACGGTCTTTGACAATTCCTGTATTAAAATCTTCTTTCATCTTTCTTCCTTTTCTTTTCTTTCTTCCTTCTTTCTTCATCTTCTCCTTCCGGCATCTTCTTCCATCTTCTTCTTCCTCCGATCCGCTTCTTCTTGCTCCGGTCTTCTCGTCCTTCTCGTCCGGCATCGGCGTCGGCGTCTCTTCTCGGGCCGCTCCTCGCAATGGGAGGCTCCCGCTGTGTGAGGCTTCGCTCCGGCTGACAGGTCTTTTATAACGGAGGGCACCTGGTGACCCCGCCCCCCCTCTGACGTCATGGGGAAAGCCATAGGGAAGTCCCCATGACGTCCCCGTGCGTCAGAGGGGGCGGGGTTACCAGGTGCCCTCCGTTATAAAAGACCTGTCAGCCGGAGCGAAGCCTCACACAGCGGGAGCCTCCCATTGCGAGGAGCGGCCCAGAAGAGACGCCGTGGACGAAGATGCCGGACGAGAAGGACGAGAAGACCGGAGCAAGAAGAAGCGGATCGGAGGAAGAAGAAGATGCCGGAAGGAGAAGATGAAGGAGAAGATGAAGAAAAAGATGAAGAAGAAGAAGAAGAAGAAGAAGAAAGAAGATTTTAATAAAGGAATTGTCAAAGACCGTCTCCTGTCATTTTTACAATTTTTGACACTTTTTTGGTGAAATGGTAGGGGTACTTTTGTACCCCCTTACCATTTCACACAGGGGGGGGCGGGATCTGGGGGTCCCCTTGTTAAAGGGGACTTCCAGATTCCGATAAGCCCCCGCCCGCCCGCAGACCCCCACAACCACCGGCCAGGGTTGTGGGGATGAGGCCCTTGTCCTCATCAACATGGGGACAAGGTGCTTTGGGGGTCTCAGACCCCCAAAGCACCCTCCCAATGTTGAGGGCATGTGGCCTGGTACGGTTCAGGCGGGAGGGGGGGCCGCTCTCGTCCCCCCCTCTTTTCCTGCGGCCTGCCAGGTTGCGTGCTCGGATAAAGGGTCTGGTATGGATTTTGAGGGGGACCCCACGCCATTTTTTTTTTTTTTTTTTGGCCGGGGTTCCCCTTAAAATCCATCCCAGACCTGAAGGGTCTGGTATGGATATTTGGGGGGGACCCCACGCCATTTTTTTTTTTTTTTTTTGGCTGGGGTTCCCCTTAATATCCATACCTGACTTGAAGGGCCTGGTTATTGAAATTGGGGGGACCCCCACGCTTTTTTTTTTTTTTTTTTATCAATGAATGTCTGTTCTCTGTGTTACGTAGCCGACTTTTTATTAGCCGCGAGTGATTTTAAATAGCTTTTTTTCCTGCAAAAATGACACTTTGTGCAGGAACAGTTCTCTATATTAGATATACTGAATCTCGAATTCATTCGAAGCATTCGAAGCATTCGTTATATCCGCTATTATAATTTCTTTCATATTAGTTGAAATTCGATATTTGTAGTTGGATTTACTAACGATTCGTAACTATTCGTAACGATTCGTAACGATTCGTAACTTGAAATTAAAATTCGATATTTGTAGTTGGATTCGAATTGTTCTCTGTGTTATTAGAACTGACAATTCATTAGCCGCGTTAACGATTCGTAACGATTCGTAACGATTCGTAACTTTACTAACGATTCGTAACGATTCGAAAAAAAAAAAAATTACGATTCGTACGAAATTCGTATTTCGTACGAATTCGAACGGAATTTCGTACACGAATTACGAATTACGAATTTTTTTTATATACGAAACGGGACGAAACGAAAAACAAATTTAAATACAACATTTCCATACAATACCTAAAATGGCTCCCACAAGACCAATGTTACCATTTAAGCTTAAAAGTACATTTTTTCCTCCTGGTCATTTCCATTCTATAGATAGCTTTGTGTGGACAATTAAACATGATGTGCGCAATAACGCCTCCAACAAAACATATACCAATCTAAGTCCGGAAGAGTTTGTTGCACTAAAGACACTTTACAATGATAAAAGTATAATGATCAAACCCGCCGACAAAGGCGGTGCTATAGTGGTCATGAACTATGCTGACTATAGAGAAGGTATGACTGATCTGTTGTCCGACACAGACAGTTACGCTGTACTCCAACAGAATCCTGTACCTCGCATTAAGAACGCCCTACACTCCTTAATTAATGTTGGGAAATCAAACGGCTGGCTATCTGAAGATACTGCCGAATTTCTATATAATGAACATCCCCACTGCCCAGTCATTTATGGCCTACCAAAGATTCACAAAGGCACAAACCCATTGAAATTCAGACCCATTGTATCTGGTACAGGGTCAATCACTCAACCTCTGGCCCAATTTCTTGACTATCTCCTACAACCTCTGGTAAAAAAGTTACCAGCCTATGGCAGAGACACGCATGACTTTTTGGAGAAACTGAGGGCATTTACAGCCTTTGGGGAAGGATGGAAGCTTTCAACTATGGATATAGGATCCCTATACACGTGCATACCCAATTATGCTGGATTTCAGGCCGTCAGACATTTTTTGACTAACATAGAATCACCCCCATTACCCAAAGAGTTTATCATTGAATGTCTTGACTTTGTACTTTCAAACAACTACTTTACGTTTGAGGGCACTAGGTATGCACAGATCCGAGGTACAGCCATGGGGCGCTCAGCAGCCCCATCCTTTGCCAATCTTTGTGGGCTTGCTCAAGGAACGCTACATCTACCCATCTGATGCCTTCACCAACCACATCAAATGTTGGTTTAGGTACATTGATGATATTTTTCTTATCTGGACCGATAGGGGACTCTGTTTTTTTTGATTTTGTTGACTTTCTGAATAGCATCTTCACAGGGGTCGTGTTCACACCTGAAATTTCATGATGTAACATTTCATTCTTGGATGTAATGATCACTAACTCTCAGGGCTCCCTGATCACATCTCTCTTCACAAAACCCACTGACAGAAACACGCTTCTGCACTATCAGAGTGCACATCCTAATCATCTAATGAATAGTCTGCCGATATCACAGTTTATGAGAGTGTCACGGATCTCTTCTGACGAAGATGACAATTTACGGCAGCTGAACAAGATGTATGACAAGTTTCTGGAAAGGGGGTATCCTGCTGAGGTCCTTGACCACGGACTAACCAAGATCAAGATTACTCGCACCAAGCCCTCTGGGCCCCTGGATCGACCATTGTTCATACACACATTCAATCGCGAATCTGACCACATTAAACAGACCATCACTAAAAACCTACACATTCTACGAGCGGATAGCAAACTGGCATATGGATTGAAAACGGTACCCCTTATTGCACATAAACACAACAAAACTCTTCGCAACTCCCTTGTACAAGCTGATCCTAGCCAAAAATACACCAAAACCATACCAAAAATTGGGTGCTACAAATGCCACAACTGTAATATTTGCAATTCCCTTATATGCAGTGAATACTTTATGCACCCACACAGGGGCAACCGCTACCGCATAAAAGAGTACCTGAACTGCCACACTGACTATTGTGTCTACATTCTTAAATGCCCATGCACACTCACTTATGTTGGCAAAACGACCGGATTCTAAAAACACAAAAGCGACATTAGAGTCGCCCTGTCTAAGATGGAAGAGGGTAAGCAAGCTGACTACACTAAACCAGTTGCTGTGCATTTTTTTTTTTTGAACACAAACATCAAACACATGAACTGATAGATATGGTCATCGAACATGTTCAACAACCCATCAGAGGTGTTGACCGAGACCACCAACTATTACAACGTGAAGCCTATGGGACCCACACCCTGGGCACGGTGCATCCTAGATTACTGAATACCAACCTATCGTTTACATGTTTTTTGAATGAGAGATAACGGACCTGTGTTCTTCACTGGAATGATGATCGTACTTTTTTTTTTTGACCATGGAGTTTTTTCTCCTTCCTTTTCCTCTTTTTCTTTTTTCAAAATTATCCTGGCAATGTTTTGATGATGGACCTATGGCATCCTTTTGGGGATTATTATACGAGTAGGGTGACTACATCACCCACATCTTCCCTGTGACTCATGTATTTTTATGTTCCAGGGATTAATATGTTACTGTGGCGACTATCGTAATCGATAATCTCCCTACAGTTTGTGTACTTCAAATTTTATATATAAATTTTTGATCTTTTTTGTATTTAGCCCTCCAGGTCCCCTGCATTGTTATGGTTAATAACCAAACCCCCCTTCCCCCGTCCCCCATTTTCCCGCCACCCCTCCCCCCCCCCCATTTTTTTTATTTACATTTTCTTCTTTTTTTTCCCTATTTTTTTACATATTTTTTTTTTTTATTTTTTTTTTATTTTAATTTTTTTTTTTTTTATTTATTATTTTTATATTCATTAATTTTTATTTAATTTAATCTTTTTTTATTATATTTTATTATTTTTTTTATTTTTTTTTTTTCTTTTCTATTTGTATTTTTATTTTCATTTCGATCCTTTTTATTCTTTTTACTTTGTCCCATTTTTCCTCTTGCCCCTCCTTCTCCCCTTTTTCCTCTATTTCTCTTTCTTTTGTATTTTCCTTTTTTTCTCCATCTCTTTCTCTTCCTTCTGTATCCACTCTGTTTTCCTACTAGGTTTACTTATCCCTTTCTGCCCCGTCTTTCCTTCCTTTTTTCATTACTGTCTATTTCTCTAGTTTTGTTTTTCATAACTCTGTGGTCTCACTTCTCTTCTCCTTTTTCTTTCTTTTTCTTCTTCTTCCACTACCTTTTCCCTCACTCACTGTCACTGCCTTATGGCTCTATCACTTCCCACACTACGGCTGTTTACTCCTTTCCCCGGCCCTCCTCCCCTGATTGGCCACCTCCGATGTTATGGGCGGGGTCCCCTGACTTCATTCGTTTCCATGACATCGGCGGCCCAACCATGACAGCACGTAGCTTCACAACCACCGCCGACACAATGCGCGTGCGCGATCGGCGGTAGCTGCAATAACCCGTGGCACTATAGCATCCTGCTACTATAGTAACCGCCGCTGCACTGCGCAAGCGCGGTTCATGTCTGCTATGCCGCGATCTGCCTCACAACCTCTTCTCACGCTGAACACATGTATCTTGATGTTACTCAGCAGCTGGTTTGTCCCCACAGTAACAATATTCAAAAGGTACTTTATGATACTTTTAGCATGTAATTTCATTAACCCTTACTTTGGCTATACATTCTTTTTGTGATTTATGCTCATACATGTTAAATATTTAACTGTTTTGGCGGGATTAGTGACGTCATACCATTCGGGGGTGGAATGAGCTTGTTTTTTTGTACTTTTTTTGCCTTTTTTCTTCTTTCTGATTGGTTGATGGCTTTTTAAATAATTTTCACTGTCACTCTGCACATATCACATGCCTGACGAAGGGGCCCTGCGTGGCTCCGAATTGTTGCACTATCCTTGTGTTGTGATCATGCAATAAATCACCCGTTTGAACGCTATTTGTGTCGTTCCATGGTGTGCTGGCAAATATCTTCACTTTGTAACGTTTACACCATTCAAATGCCCTACTACGGCAGAGTGTGCCATCACCGTACTGTGCGTAAAGTCTTCTGTAGATCTCCTTCGTACACAAGAAAGTTCATTACCCCAAGCTGTTCCAGGTACACACTAACATTGTTTTCTGCCATCTTGATTCTCTGGACTGGCCCATGACATGTGCACCACCTATCAGTAATAGGACACACTTGCCACTTACTACTGCTTGTAGTACCACCACATTAGCATCCCTTTTAATAACTGTAAAATTTTGTCTCGGTTTGACTTGAACATACATGTGATATAGGCCTAGCCTAGCAGAATTTCATACAGTGGCAAGCTACTCTGCTACTGGGTTATGTTTTTTTGTCATGCAAGTTTAAATCATTAAATCAGTGAGAAATTAGCATATTGGTAAAGAAAAAGGGTAAGTCCACTTTAATATAGCATATACAATAGCGAAACAAGTCATATTGTAATTGAATGTTATTAAAAATGATCTTTCCTTTTCAATCTGCAGCTTTGTAATTTTCCATAAAGTGCAATGCAATATTCTATACTCAGAATGTATACAGAACGCCCCCCAGAAACAAAATTTCCTGCTTGTGTGTTTGGCTCACTGAGATATGTCGTATTTTTGGCATCCCTTGCAATAAAAATGTAATTTTTGGTAAGATACTCCCAATAGGAAATAACTTCCAAAGGGATTCAGATTCTGCAACTTTCCTCATTAGAGCCCTGATTCTGCAGCAGCTGGTTGATAATTATGAATGAAATCACTCCCATTAGACTCACTCAGAACCGAGGCACAGAGGAACAAAGGGAATTTCTTAAGAATAACAAAAGGTAGGAATCTGCAAGAAAGTTTGTTAAACTCCCTGATGTGCATAGATCACCCAGAGGGGAATATTTTTTTCTCAACAAAAGCAGAGTTACGCTGTAATTTTTTTAATTTGGGAAACTCCCATGATTTGTGGTTATAAACTACAATTCAATAAACGCACCTTGTGAGCACATAACTAAAATCCATTCTTTGCTCTCTGAAAATAAATAAATAAAATAATGTCACAGCAATTCCAAAGATCTTTAACTACTTCCCACCCGGCCACTACACATAAACGGCCAGGTGGGAGCCTTCTACCTCTGACAGGACGTTCCTGAACGTCCTTCAGAAGTAGGGGGATCGCAGCGGTGCGATCCCGATGGCGCATCTCAGATCGGCAGGAGGGCTCTGTGATTGGCCCTCCTGATCACATGACAGCCATGTCCAATCACAGCCATCATGTGATGTAAACAAACAGCTGGTTGCTAGGCAATCGGCTCTCCTCTCCTCACATGGAAGTCGTCGCTGAGGAGAGGAGAGCGGATCACTGCAGCCGGCTGGTGATCAGTATTAGCTGTTTTTTTTACAGCTTTTTACTCACTGATCACCAACCTAGTGTAAAACACTGTAAACCCACATGTCCCCAAAACACACAATAATAAAAACACATGTCCCCAAATAATAAAAACACATGTCCCCCACATATGTCCCACTAAAATCACATGTCCCAATGATTATCTGCACACATATGTCCGTGATCACCTGCACACATCTGTACATGATCATTTGCGTACATATGTCCGTGATGACACAAACCAATTATTATACACTTAACAGAATATTTTTTACTAAAAACATGTAGCAGAATACATTTTGGCTTAAATTTATGACAAAATTCTATTTTATTGAATTTCTTTTAAAATAGAAAGAAGAAAATATCGTTTTTTTTTTTCCAAATTTCCGCAATTTTTTCGCTTATATTGCAAAAAATAAAAAACAGAGTCGTGAATAAATACCACCAAATACCACCAAAATAAAGCTCTATTTGTGCAAACAAAATGATAAAAATGTCATTTGGGTACAGTGTAGCATGACCGTGCAATTGGGCTGGGAAGGAAGGGGGCGAAAGTGCCCAGTATTGTAGAGGTTAAACATCACATATCACATATATGATCTATGAACATCACTTGTACAGTATGGTCCATTTCCTGGATCAGCTTGTGGGTAACCTATAGGACTTGTTTACACTACAATCTGTGCATTCAATGTGCAGTTCCCCATCATGCTTACATGTGTTTGTAATGTGTTTGCCATGCTTTTTTCCCCCCACTGCAAAACATCTATATTTAGTACACAAACATTTTTTTCCTCATGTTTATGGGCGTTCTGTTGCATTTATACACATTAATATGCCTTCTGTGCAAAAAAATGTATGCTGTTGTACTTTTTTTTTTTAAAGCAATGGAACGGAATGAAATGATGTGAACTTAGGTGGTTAAAAAATGATTAGGTTAGGGATTGCCAATAAAGAAAAAGAGAAGCTGGGCACTGCCAGGTGGACTTGAAACAATACAATTTGGTGGAGAGCAGATATTTTTAATAATGCTTAAAATTAAATATTAAAAATGTAAAACTCCTAAAAAACACGCTTGGGGATGTCTTAAAACTGCTTGTGAAATTGCACGTTTGTAGAATGTACTATAGCAAAAGTGACATTTACAAAGAAAAATAAATTCCAGTTTCTGCTAAATTTCTGCGTCTTCCTTTTGGACTGTGGACCATGCGTCTTTGAAGCTACCTTGAGGTGTTTACAATATATATACAGTATATATATATGTGTGTTCCCACTATTGTTCCTTCTATGAATGTGTTCTTTGCAACATAAGACCTCATATTTGGTAATTATGGATTTATATGAATATAAATGTTTTAGGTTATATGATGAGGATGCCATATGTAGATAGATATACCTAACATCCATCATTAGAGTCAAGAGGATTTAAAGTGATTCATGCTAGGTATTACTGTGAACCCAAAGTGCAGTATGAGATGTATTTCCAGTATGCTGCTGTTTGTTCAGATACAATGCATAATAAACTAGTTTTTATATAAATCAATACAGCTCTTGGTTTCAAACCGCATACCGTGAATGTCATCCAATAATGATAAAATAGTTCAAATTAATTTATTGGTTTACACTAAAATACAGTCAACGCATTTCTTATCTTGATTTTTCATGCAGATGCTACAAGCTAGTAACTCCCTGACCCATCGAGGCATGGTCTCCACTAGTCCTCTGAAGGTATGCTGTGGTATTTGTCACTAAGCCATCAGTAGCAGATCATTTAAGTCTTGTTGCGAGGTGGAGCCTACATGGATCAGACTTGCTTTTTTTCCAGCACATCCCACAGATGCTCAGTTGGATTGAGATATGGAGACTTTGGAGGCCTAGTCCACACCTTGAAGACATCTCCTTTTTATTGCTCTGTGGTCCAGTTCTGATGCTCATGTGCCTATTGTAGATGCTTTTGGCACCCTGACCAAGCTGCCGTTACACAGCCCCATACTCAACAATTGTGGTGCCCATTTTTTCTGCTTTAAACACATCAATTTCATGGACAACAGGGTGACTTACTGCCTAATATATCTCACCAACTTTCAGATGCTATTGGAACGCGATAATCAATGTTATTCACTTTACTTGTCAGTGGTCATAATCTTATAGCTGATTGGTGTTTATATATGCAGCATATACTGTATGTACATATATATATATGTACATACTATCACTATATATATATATACAGTGGTGTGAAAAAGTGTTTGCCCCCTTCCTCATTTCCTGTTCCTTTGCATGTTTGTCACACTTAAGTGTTTCGGAACATCAAACCAATTTAAACAATAGTCAAGGACAACACAAGTAAACACAAAATGCAATTTGTAAATGAAGGTGTTTATTATTAAAGGTGAAAAAAAATCCAAACCACCATGGCCCTGTGTGAAAAAGTGATTGCCCCCCTTGTTAAAACATACTATAACTGTGGTTGTCCACACCTGAGTTCAATTTCTCTAGCCACACCCAGGCCTGATTATTGCCACACCTGTTCACAATCAAGGCATCACTTAAATAGGAGCTGCTTGACACAGTAAGGTCCACCAGAAGATCCTTAAAAGCTACACATCATGCCGAGACCCAAAGAAATTCAGGAACAATTGAGAAAGAAAGTATTTGAGATCTATCAGTCTGGAAAGGGTTATAAAGCCATTTCCAAAGCTTTGGGAATCCAGCGAACCACAGTGAGAGCCATTATCCACAAATGGCGAAGACATGGAACAGTGGTGAACCTTCCCAGGAGTGGCCGGCCGCCCAAAATTACCCCAAGAGCGCAGCAACGACTCATCCAAGAGGTCACAAAAGACCCCACAACAACGTCCAAGGAACTGCAGGCCTCACTTGCCTCAGTTAAGGTCAGCGTTCATGCCTCCACCATCAGGAAAAGACTGGGCAAAAATGGCCTGCATGGCAGAGTTCCAAGGAGAAAACCACTGCTGAGCAAAAAGAACATCAAAGCTCGTCTCAATTTCTCCACAACACATCTTGATGATCCCCAAGACTTTTGGGACAACATTCTGTGGACCGATGAGACAAAAGTGTAACTCTTTGGAAGGTGTGTGTCCAAGTATATCTGGCGTAGAAGGAACACTGCATTTCAGAAAAAGAACATTATACCAACAGTAAAATATGGTGGTGGTAGTGTGATGGTCTGGGGCTGTTTTGCTGCTTCAGGACCTGGAAGACTTGCCGTGATAAAAGGAACTATGAATTCTGCTGTCTACCAAGAGATCCTGAAGGAGAATGTCCGACCATCTGTTCGTGTACTCAAGCTGAAACGAACTTGGGTTCTGCAGCAGGACAATGATCCTAAACACACCAGCAAGTCCACCACCGAATGGCTGAAGAAAAACAAAATGAAGACTTTGGAGTGGCCTAGCCAAAGTCTAGACCTGAATCCTATTGAGATGTTGTGGTATGACCTTAAAAAGGCCGTTCATGCTCGAAAACCCTCTAATGTAACTGAATTAAGACAATTCTGCAAAGATGAGTGGGCCAAAATTCCTCCAGGACGCTGTAAAAGCCTCATTGCACGTTATCGCAAACGCTTGGTTGCAGTTGTTGATGCTAAGGGTGGACCCACCAGTTATTAGGTTTAGGGGGCAATCACTTTTTCACACAGGGCCATGATGGTTTGGATTTTTTTTCACCTTTAATAATAAACACCTTCATTTACAAATTGCATTTTGTGTTTACTTGTGTTGTCCTTGACTATTGTTTAAATTGGTTTGATGTTCCGAAACACTTAAGTGTGACAAACATGCAAAGGAACAGGAAATTAGGAAGGGGGCAAACACTTTTTCACACCACTGTATATATACAGTGGTGTGAAAAAGTGTTTGCCCCCTTCCTCATTTCCGGTTCCTTTGCATGTTTGTCACACTTAAGTGTTTCGGAACATCAAACCAATTTAAACAATAGTCAAGGACAACACAAGTAAACACAAAATGCAATTTGTAAATGAAGGTGTTTATTATTAAAGGTGAAAAAAAATCCAAACCATCATGGCCCTGTGTGAAAAAGTGATTGCCCCCTAAACCTAATAACTGGTTGGGCCACCCTTAGCAGCAACAACTGCAACCAGCGTTTGCGATAACGTGCAATGAGGCTTTTACAGCGTCCTGGAGGAATTTTGGCCCACTCATCTTTGCAGAATTGTCCTAATTCAGTTACATTAGAGGGTTTTCGAGCATGAACGGCCTTTTTAAGGTCATACAACAACATCTCAATAGGATTCAGGTCAGGACTTTGGCTAGGCCACTCCAAAGTCTTCATTTTGTTTTTCTTCAGCCATTCGGTGGTGGACTTGCTGGTGTGTTTAGGATCATTGTCCTGCTGCAGAACCCAAGTTCGTTTCAGCTTGAGTACACGAACAGATGGTCGGACATTCTCCTTCAGGATCTCTTGGTAGACAGCAGAATTCATAGTTCCTTTTATCACGGCAAGTCTTCCAGGTCCTGAAGCAGCAAAACAGCCCCAGACCATCACACTACCACCACCATATTTTACTGTTGGTATAATGTTCTTTTTCTGAAATGCAGTTTTCCTTCTACGCCAGATATACTTGGACACACACCTTCCAAAGAGTTCCACTTTTGTCTCATCGGTCCACAGAATGTTGTCCCAAAAGTCTTGGGGATCATCAAGATGTGTTGTGGAGAAATTTAGACGAGCTTTGATGTTCTTTTTGCTCAGCAGTGGTTTTCTCCTTGGAACTCTGCCATGCAGGCCATTTTTTCACAGTCTTTTCCTGATGGTGGAGGCATGAACGCTGACCTTAACTGAGGCAAGTGAGGCCTGCAGTTCCTTGGACGTTGTTGTGGGGTCTTTTGTGACCTCTTGGATGAGTCGTCGCTGCGTTCTTGGGGTAATTTTGGGCGGCCGGCCACTTCTGGGAAGGTTCACCACTGTTCCATGTCTTCGCCATTTGTGGATAATGGCTCTCACTGTGGTTCGCTGGATTCCCAAAGCTTTGGAAATGGCTTTATAACCCTTTCCAGACTGATAGATCTCAATTACTTTCTTTCTCAATTGTTCCTGAATTTCTTTGGGTCTCGGCATGATGTGTAGCTTTTAAGGATCTTCTGGTGGACCTTACTGTGTCAAGCAGCTCCTATTTAAGTGATGCCTTGATTGTGAACAGGTGTGGCAATAATCAGGCCTGGGTGTGGCTAGAGAAATTGAACTCAGGTGTGGACAACCACAGTTATAGTATGTTTTAACAAGGGGGGGAATCACTTTTTCACACAGGGCCATGATGGTTTGGATTTTTTTTCACCTTTAATAATAAACACCTTCATTTACAAATTGCATTTTGTGTTTACTTGTGTTGTCCTTGACTATTGTTTAAATTGGTTTGATGTTCCGAAACACTTAAGTGTGACAAACATGCAAAGGAACAGGAAATGAGGAAGGGGGCAAACACTTTTTCACACCACTGTATATATATATATATATATATATATATATATATATATATATATATATATATAGTAAAAATATTATGTATAGTTATGTTATATAATAATATATTCTTTTTATTGGCTTAGTGAATAACACTGTGACTTTCCAGTCTTGTTCAGCTCCCTGCCATGATCATCTGATCCAAAGACATTTCATTCCAGCAAGTAGGTGTTTGTGTCTGTAAAGAGGATATTGTAATGTCTACTGGGACAGTGATTGGTAATCATGGTTTAGTGTTTTCTACAGAACTGTGCAGAATATGTTAGTGATAGTTATAGTGATACAATGAATAAATACATACATACACAACATAAATATCAAAAGGCTGTAACACACCCTAAATACAGAATCCTATATGATAACAAAGTATGACTACATTTTACTGTACTGGCAGTAAACCAATATGAGAAACAAATAAAATGACTCCTGGAAAAAAAATGTGTCTTGAGACATACTGCGTTCTGTAAGACATGGAACATTTCTATGTACCTATATGTTTATAAATATTCCTTTACAGAAATCTAAAATATACATTTTCAAAAGTTGTATAAGAAATTCAAGGAAACTAGGCATTACAAATGAGTGGTGTTTTATTACACCAGTCAACTAACTTGACAAATGACCCCATATAATACATTAAATTGCTTAAATTACATAAAGAATATTATTTTAAGTAGTGTTATATGTGCAGTAAAGCGACCCCCTTCAAATTGTATTAAAAAATCAGTTTCCCTCCTTTCATTGAGAAAAAGAACTTTATGCAGTGAAGTGTGTGGTCTTACATGAGAATGTATACATTGTGCCAAATACAATATCCATTCACTTGACTCTTCACCTTTAATGTAGGGAGGAAATATATAAAGGAAATTATTCAGTACACAGATATTTTTTTTATAATTTATTATATGCATACAGTGTACTCATTGACTTTGGATAACTCACTGAAACACACTTTACACCATGCACATTAAGTAATGAAGAAAATGCCATGTATAGTTTGCTATAAACTAGCATTAACTGTGTACCTGGATAAATAAAAGACCTAAAATTGGGATGACATTTCTGCAAGGAGAGTGATATATACATCCTAAATACATAATACCCTGAAGTTTTTTTTGTGCTCAATCACAGGTCTCTCTGGTCTACACAAGTAATGTGCCTAAGACAACAAACCTTTTCTGCATGTCACTTTTAAAAGACAGCTTTAAAGTGTGTTACCATATTTAGTATGGTAAAATGGATTTAATGAATTGTTTCTGTTGCTATTTTATGAGAAAGGAATTCACACGATTCACTTGTTTAGTCAAAGACAATTAATTGATAGCCGAGAGAGAGGCTTCTACAGAAGCTATGAAATGTGATATGTTATATTGAGTTGAGATGCTTTAGGTCTGCAGATCCTTCATATTTTGCAAGTAAAGGTCTGGCACTGAACAGACATTGTGTGGCTCAAATCAAACATACTTGGACTTAAAAAAGCAAGAACGTTTTCAAGAGCTTAAAGCTGATCTATAGCCCAATAAAGTTATATTTATGTTGTGAAATGTATTACCACCTGTAGATTCCAATGCTTTGTATTTTAAATCGCTTGCAGATGCCCCTATTGACTGCCCACTCAAGGCAGTAGGAATGTCTGTGACCACTGTGCACAACATTACATTTACAAACCAAGTTGTATTAAATGGATGCAGCGTGCCAGTTTGTTTCCAGACCGCTCAGTTTCAACCAATTCTTAAACAGATATTACCATTTTCAGGCTAAGCTCCCTCCATCTAGATAACAGAGTAATATATTGAATGTGCAGCATGGCTTATTTAAAGGGAGTGCTAGGATCAAAAAATCACAACATCCTCAAAGAAATACCCTTGGCAAAACTACAAGCATCAAATAAAAGCATTAGACAGTAAATGCTATCCAGGAAAGTATGAAAAAATGCTCAAGTCTTAAAGTCTTCTCAATTTGCATAATTTACTGTAGCCAGATTCAACAAGCTTTTTACAGTGCAACAAATAACCTACAGGTGCAAGAAGAGACTAGGGTACCCAGTCTCCCCAAAATTCCTTCAATCCTTATACAGGCTATAACATGGTATGAGATAAATGCTAAATGCACTCAGGAATGGGGAGATCGGTAAACCGGCAATATCGGCAACTATACCCATAGCCATAGCTTCACCTTTACCGCCTCCTATAGTGACATAACTTTTACTTAGTTAATGCATGCTGACTAACACAAAATTGTACAATAAGTCTGCTTGGGGCTGTTAATAATGCACATTCATTTCTTATATAAAAGTAGGTCTGGTAATTAGCTGCATCATATTTTATGTTAATGCATATTGATGCCAGTCAATTTCCTATTCCAGCAATAGCATATCGTCACCTTATGTCAACAGCTTTTAAGTCCCATAATGAGGAAACAAATAGTGGCTGAAGATGATAGATGTAAAGTACAAAGTAGTCTTCCCAGACAGGAATGGAGGGGGTAACATAATGATAAATTTAAGGCATAAATTCCTTTACCTTGTAATCCTCTTGTTTCGCTACAAAGTGCTGTGCCAACAGGCTATCATCATCATTGTTTTTAATACCCCAAGCTTTGAACATCTCACGGAGAACAGTTCAATCCATCATCTGAAAATGGAAAGAGTATGGCACAACTGCTGTTGTGGAAATTTTATGAAGATGTATTTTAATATGTATTGTCATAAGAGTCTCCCAATGTTAGTTCTCCCACAGCCCGCTCTAAAGAGCTGACTGGGGCAGACTGATGCTGGTTGAGATCCGTTAAGTAGTGGAAAACTTCCTGTTGTTGGGAGAGAGGTGTTTGCGGAGTGAGGATATGTCAAGGGCCCCTATGCAATGCACAGAACGATCGTCTGGGGGGGATGTGTTCGCTCTGCAAACACATAATCGGTTTAGCGGATGTGCGCTCCTGTCACCCCTGTATGCCTGATCAACGTATTTGGGGCGCCATGACGTACACCTGCAGATAAGCTCCCATCAGCAGGAATTGTAGTCATCGTTCATTGGTTATTGAATAAATTCACATCCTGTGTTACATCCTTATTTGCTCATGTCCTTATTTGGTAATTTCCTGTGTTGACGTCCACATCCTGTGTTACATCCTTATTTGGTCATTTCATGTGTGGTCACAAACTGTGTAGGAGGCGATTGGCTGTTGGAGGCAAACCCTCCAGTTTGATGCTTCCTGTTTATGTGTAAATAAAAGCAAGTGCATGGCTCAGAAATTCACTATATAGTGTGTCATTTGCACATATGGTGGCTCCTATATGTGTTTAAGTTAAGTCATTATTTAGTTAATTTATAGTGCTACACTTTATATACTCACATGGCTCAGAAAGGCAGTCATGCTGATGGAGCTGAGAACGTAAGCTGTGATGATGTCTGTTTACTTTGGGATATATGGGAAATGAAATGATAGGTAAGGTACTATTATATCATTAGACGAAATGTGTGCTTAGGAGCCCAGGATATATGGAGCCAAATTTCCCAGACACTGTAAACCTACCAAGATATGGCCGTCCACCTAAACTGACAGGCTGGGCAAGGAGAGCCTTAATCAGAGAACCAGGCAAGAGGCCCATGGAAACTCTGGATGAGCTGCCGAGATTCTCAGCTCAGGTGGGAGAATCTGTCCACAGGACAACTATTAGTTGCACGCTCCACAAATCTGGCCTTTATGGAGGAGTCACAAGAAGAAAGCCATTGTTGAAAGAAAGCCATAAGAAGTCTTGTTTGCAGTTTGAGAGAAGTCATGTGGGGGACACAGCAAATATGTGGAAGGAGGTGCTGCGGTCAGATGAGACCAAAATTGAACTTTTTGGCCTAAAAGCAAAACGCACTGTGTGGCGGAAAACTAACACTGCACATCACCATGAGCACACCATCCCCACTGTGAAACATGGTGGTGGCATCATCATGTTGTGGGGATTCTTTCTTTCAGCATTGGTCAGAGTTCATGGGAAGATGGATGGAGCCAAATACAGGGCAATCTTAGAAGAAAACCTATTTGAGTCTGTAAAAGACTTGAGACTGGGGTGGAGGTTCACCTTCCAGCAGGACAACAACCCTAAACATACAGCCAGAGCTAGAATGGAATGAGTTAGATCAAAGCATATTCATATGTTTAATGGCCCAGTCAAAGTCCAGACCTAAATCCAATTGAGAATCTGTGGCCAGACTTAAAAATTGCTGTTCACAGACGCTCTCCTTCCAATCTGAAAGAGATTGAGCTATTTTGCAAAGAAGAATGGGCAAAAATGTCACTCACTAGATGTGCAAAGCTGGTAGAGACATCCCCAAAAAGACTTGCAGCTTTAATTACAGCGAAAGGTGGTTCTACAAAATATTGACTCAGGGGGGCTGAATACAAATTGACGCCACACATTATCAGAAATGTATTTGTAAAAACAAATATGAAAACCATTTATTATTTTCCTCCAACTTCACAATTATGTGCCACTTTGTGATGGTCTATCACATAAAATCCCAATAAAATACATTTATGTTTTTGTTTGTAACATGACAAAATGTGGAAAATTTCAAGGGATATGAATACTTTTTCAAGGCACTGTATGCTGAGGTTGTATTTAGGAGCAGCTCTCCTATGCACAGCTTTAGCACTGTGATTTATCTGTGATGTAGTGGTCCCCAGAATGAGCAGCAAAATGTTGGCAGATGGAGAAGAATCTGACAAATCGGTCAGATTTGTAATATTTTTCCCCTTCCTGTAAATCTACAGGGTCTCCTTTGGAATATTTGAGGGTTGTTCATGTCTACAATTTTATGCTTGCAACCCTGTTAGAGAAAAAAAAATTTTTTGACAGGATCAGTACATCTCTTATTACCTTGATTCAATGAAGCGATCATCATCTTTTGTGTTGTAAAGTTTTAGTTAAAATTGGTGTATACATTCTTGTGTCAATCTACTCTTTGTTAGTTTCACATACATTTAGTTATTGGTATACATTATTCTTTTAATGTATAAATAAATGTAAACAAATATATCATATGTCAAAGGCAAACATATGTTAATTTCCCACAGGCTGTGGTAAATATAGTAGTCCTTCTAGAAATGTATGAATGTCCCAATAGTCAGTCTCAGACTGTCACCTCTGGGCCTACAGAGCAGCAGCAATTAGGAAGACAAGTTTTCACTAAGCTCCAGCAAACACTCCACACTCTGCATTTGCATAATTGGCCCCTAACTGGCCTCTAGAAATGAAGTATTGAAGCAGAAAAATGTTTTTCTTTTTTTTTTGTTGGCTGCTCAATATGAAAAAAGTTTGGCCAAGGTAGAAAACTCCCAACTGCAGTGATGAGATTAGAAACCCTGAGAGCATTCTTTTATCTGTGCTCTTTCTGAAGCTTTTGTTGCTAATACAGCTAAGAAAATAAACTAGGATTAGTGGGGCATATTGTTCCCTAAATAATAGCATTTCTAAACCTTGTCTAGCATGGACTCCTCAAAAACAAAACCTGAACTAGAGGTGTGTGAGCTGCTAATTGCCTACAGCTGATAAGCTGGCCCGGCAAAAATGCATTCATCCGATTTTGGTTTACATCGAGCAGTTGCTAAGGACAGATTAATGGCACACACTTTTGTACCAGTGAGATAAATGACCTCATGCTTTTCATGCAATTCTGTGTCTACTCAGAGTATCCATACAAAAGTCTTGCCTTTCTTCCACGATCATAGTGGATCCAAATTAACCCGTAGGCTAATAAGGCTATAGCTTTATGCCCCTATTGCCTACTGGAGTACATTCTGGCATTGTATTAAAATGCATATTAAATGCAAACAGACAATTACCCTTAATTCATTTTTTACTAACAAATTAAAAAAGATGGTTGTTCCATTCTGTTTTAGAGGATAACCCACTGACAGATATATTAAAGTAGTTGTTACATCTCTGGATCACTGTTATGCCCTGTACACACAATAGGATTTTCCGACAACAAAATCCATGGGATTTTTTCAGACAGATGTTGGCTCAAACTTGTCTTGCATATACACGGTCACACAAAGTTGGTTGGAAATTCCGAACGTCAAGAACGCGGTGACGTACGACGAGCCGAACAAAATGAAGTTCAATAGCCAGTGCTGCTCTTCTGCTTGATTCCGAGCATGCATGGCACTTTGTGCGTCGGAATTGTGTACACACGATCTGAATTTCCGACAACGGATTTTGTTGTCTGAAAATTTGAGAACCAGATCTCAAATTTTGTGTGACAGAAATTCCTATGGAAAATGTGTGATGGAGCCTACACATGGTCAGAATTTCCGACAACAAGGTCCTATCACACATTTTCCATTGGAAAATCCTATCCTGTGTACAGGGCATTAGACTTATCTGAACTTATTGATGAGATTAATGATCTCAACCTACCAGAATCTAACCTTTAATAATGTGCTTACTCTAAATGTCCTATAGCTAATTTTTGATTGGTTGCCAAGTTCTTTACTATTAAAATCCAAGAGTACATACTATCTTATGTATAGTACATGGTATGAATATGGTTGGCCTGGTTTGTGAAAGAAACCAGGAGCACTGGTTGAGCTGTTGCCTACAGCTGCCAATTACATTTCTGGCTTGATTTTAATAAGGTAGTGTAAAGCCCCATACACACGGTCGGATTTTCCGATGGATTCTGTCCTATCAGACAATGTTGTCGGAAATTCCGACCGTGTGTAGACACCATCGGACATTTTCCATCGGATTGTCCGACGGACAAAGTTGTATCTCCTGCTCTAAAAATTTTCCGACAACAAAGTCCGATCACACCAATTCCGATCGTGTGTAGCGAATTCCGACGGACAAAGTGCCACGCATGCTCAGATCACATTACAAGACCAAAGCTATTGGCTACTAGCCTCTACGTAGTCTGGTCGTAGGCAACAAACGTTACCACGTTCAGAATGATCGGATTTTCCCGACAACTTTGTCCGACCGTGTGTATGCAACACCAGTGTCGGACTAAATCCGTCGGACCAAATCCGATGGATTTGGTGGTCGGATTTTCCGACCGTGTGTATGGGGCTTTAAACCCATATTGCACAATCATTTTTCTTCACTGTAGCCACACATACCTAGCTGTAGATGATTTTTTTTCTTTATTTTACTTAAAAAATTCATATATCCCCATTTATAATCTGCCTGCTCTGTGTCCCTCTTTGCTGAACTATATACAGTATATTATGTCGTTATGCTCATGCACCTTCTGTTGGTAAAATGCACAGTGCTAGAGGTCACACTGAACAGAGCTGCTGTCAATTAAACTCCTTGTAGGAGGAGCAGGAGAGTGGCTTTGAATAGAGAGCTTCCTGACTGTCTGCGTGTGTTGGCACACAGAGCTTTTGCACAAAAATGAATTGTACTAGCTAGGTGTGTGCACATAAGTAGGGCTCAAGAGAGACACAGTAAATCAGTGGAGCCACCATAGAAGGTAAAGCCATTGACTTGGAACTTTACAAAGCCTTAAATCAAATAATATTTAAAAAACATATTTTGTTATAATACATATAAACAAATAATATATCAAGTCAATCCATAAGATATTGTTGTTGTGATACATATAAACAAATAAGCACACAAAACAACAAAACAAACAAACCTTGCACCTCTCGGACTAAAGTATCTTAACATATAATATAGGAGACATAGTACTGTAGAAGCATAAATACATTCTGCACTACAACTTAGGCTCCTCCAATATCGGTCAACAGTCCATGGCACCTTCCTCCAAGTAGCTTCCAGCTTTCTTTCTCTAACTTTCTTCTGCTCCTCATCCTTCTGTCTATCTCCTCTACCTGCACTCCTATCTATTAGGTAAACCCTCATAAAGTTCATTACTAGAATCCATTCAGCGTTACCATATTTCACCAAACCTTTGGGGTGTACCTCTATGCTTACATGTTCATTTTTCTCTTTTGAGTATATAATTAAGTTTCTCAACCCATTGTTTATGGGTTGGAGGGGCAGCGCATGTCCATTTTTGTAGAACTTTACGTGCTAAAGATAGGGATCTTATCCACATAGTATGCATACCTGCTGGTAGTGTTCCATCTGGTATTATACCCAATAGTGCAAGTTTAGGCAACCCTATTATCTCAGTGGAGCATAATGAATTCAGGGTTGTAAATACTTTATCCCAGTAACGATGAATCATTGGATATTTCCAAAGCATATGAATGAGAGAGCCATTAAATAAAGAGCATCACGGACATAACGGTGTTATCAATTTTCCCCAAGCATATCGTTTTTGAGCCCTATGTATAATAAAGAGCTGAGATAGCCTTTGGGAGAAGGAACTTTGTGAAGCCAGTTTTGCTGCAAAGAATGGATGCACTTATAAAGGGGACAGGAAATGAACAATAAGATAAGCTATGTTAGCATATTTATTTGTTTTATCATCAAGGGTTTAATAATACTTTTGTAGCATACCTGGTAGAGATCTGGCTGAAGAAGGAACTTCTCTTGCATCTCTTGTTCTACAACCATGGCCACAGGGAATATGAAGACACAATGTGGCATGAGGACTGATTTTGCAGACAGCACCTGATCAGAAGGCAGCAGTGTAGCCAGCCAGGACACATGTCAAAGGTTGTCCACAGTCAGGCAGTGAGGTACTGAATTGGAAGGCATAGACAGCGTCAGGATATAGGCTGAAGTTAGCAAAAGCAGGGCAGCGAGATATAGGAACATAAGACAGAGAGGCAGTGTCAGGATACAATCAGGGGTGTGTTAGCAGTGGGGCAGCACAGTACAAAATGGGAAGACATAGAGCAGAGTCCAAAACACAGGCAGAGGTCACAACAGGCAGTTAAAATCCAGAGACAGGTCAAAGAAAAAATGGGTTATACATGGGAAGGCAGAAGTAGCGCTAAGGTCAAAGGTAAAGAAAATCTGCTGAAGATAACTCGGCAAGCTGTTCTGGTCACACTCCAGGTTATATAGACTGTTTAATGCCAACACCAATGCTGAGTGTACATGCACGCCTAAGCGCACGTTGCTTAGCATGTACAGTGGATATAAAAAGTCTACACACCCCTGTTAATATATCAGGTTTCTGTGATGTAAAAAAATGAGACAAAGATAAATAATTTCAGAGCTTTTTCCACCTTTAATGTGACCTATAAACTGTACAACTCAGTTGAACAACAAACTGAAATCTTTTAGGTGGAGGGAAGTAAAAATAAAAAAATAAAATGATATGGTTACATAACTGTGCACACCCTTAAACTAATACATTGTTGAAGCACCTTTTGATTTTATTACAGCACTCGGTCTTTTTGGGTATGAGTCTATCAGCATGGTAAATCTTGACTTGGCAATATGTGCCCACTCTTCTTTGCAAAAACACTCCAAATGTCAGATTGCGAGGGCATCTCCTGTGCATTTTCAATCAATTCAGGTCTGGACTCTGGCTAGGCCATTCCAAAACTTTAATCTTCTTCTGGTAAAGCCATTCCTTTGTTGATTTGGATGTATGCTTTGGGTTGTTTTCATGCTGAAAGATGAAGTTCGTTTTCATGTTCAGCTTTCTAGCAAAGGCATGAAGGTTTTGTGCCAATATTGACTGGTATTTGGAACTTTCCATAATTCCCTCTACCTTGACTAAGGCCCTTGTTCCAGCTAAAGACAAACAGACCTAAAGCATGATACTGCCACAACCATGCTTCACTGTGGGTATGGTGTGCTTTTGGTGATGTGCCAAACATATCTTTTGGAATTATGGCCAAAAAGTTCAACCTTGGTTTCATCAGATCATAACACATTTACCCACATGCTTTTGGGAGATTTCAGATGTGTTTTGCAAAATTTAGCCAGGCTTGGATGTTTTTCTTCATAAGAAAAGGCTTCTGTCTTGCCACTCTACCCCATAGCTTAGACATGTGAAGAATACGGGAGATTGTTGTCACATGTACCACACAGCCAGTATTTGCTAGATATTCCTGCAGCTCCTTTAATGTTGCTGTATGCCTCTTGGCAGCCACCCTGACCAGTTTTCTTCTCGTCTTTTCATCAATTTTGGAGGGACGTCCAGTTCTTGGTAATGTTACTGTTGTGCCATATTTTCTCCACTTATGATGACCGTCTTCACTGTGTTCCATGGTATATCTAATGCCTTGGAAATTCTTTTGTACCCTTCTCCTGATTGATACCCTTCAACAATGAGATCCCTCTAATGCTTTTAAGCTCTCTGCGGACCATGACTTTTGCTGTAGGATGCGACTAAGAAAATATCAGGAAAGACCTACTAGAACAGCTGAACTTTATTTGGGGTTAATCAGAGGCACTTTAAATGATGGCAGGTGTGTACTGACTCCTATTTACCATGAGTTTGAATGTAATTGCTTAACCAGTTGCCGACCGCTGCACGACGATGTACGTCAACAGAATGGCACGGGCAGGCATATGGGTGTTCCTGTATGTCCCTGCCTCCCACCAATCATTCCCCCCGTGCCTGCAGCAGTCGGTTTCCTTCCAGGAGCAATCCGTGCTGAGGGGGAGGCCACCGATTCGTGCCAGATACGTGGTCAAGATGTATAAGCTCTGTGACAGGACCACAGGCTATAAATGTAGTTTTATGGTTTACGAGGGAAGAGATAGTCATGTAGAGCCGGAGAACTGCCCAGACTACATAGGGGGCGCTGGCAAGATTGTGTGGGACTTGGTGTCACCCTTATTCGGAAAGGGGTACCATTTATACAGTGGTGTGGAAAAGTGTTTGCCCCCTTCCTCATTTCCTGTTCCTTTGCATGTTTGTCACACTTAAGTGTTTCGGAACATCAAACCAATTTAAACAATAGAGGACAACACAAGTAAACACAAAATGCGACTCATCCAAGAGGTCACAAAAGACCCCACAACAACGTCCAAGGAACTGCAGGCCTCACTTGCCTCAGTTAAGGTCAGCGTTCATGCCTCCACCATCAGGAAAAGACTGGGCAAAAATGGCCTGCATGGCAGAGTTCCAAGGAGAAAACCACTGCTGAGCAAAAAGAACATCAAAGCTCGTCTCAATTTCTCCACAACACATCTTGATGATCCCCAAGACTTTTGGGACAACATTCTGTGGACCGATGAGACAAAAGTGGAACTCTTTGGAAGGTGTGTGTCCAAGTGTATCTGGCGTAGAAGGAACACTGCATTTCAGAAAAAGAACATTATACCAACAGTAAAATATGGTGGTGGTAGTGTGATGATCTGGGGCTGTTATGCTGCTTCAGGACCTGGAAGACTTGCCGTGATAAAAGGAACTATGAATTCTGCTGTCTACCAAGAGATCCTGAAGGAGAATGTCCGACCATCTGTTCGTGTACTCAAGCTGAAACGAACTTGGGTTCTGCAGCAGGACAATGATCCTAAACACACCAGCAAGTCCACCACCGAATGGCTGAAGAAAAACAAAATGAAGACTTTGGAGTGGCCTAGCCAAAGTCCTGACCTGAATCCTATTGAGATGTTGTGGTATGACCTTAAAAAGGCCGTTCATGCTCGAAAACCCTCTAATGTAACTGAATTAGGACAATTCTGCAAAGATGAGTGGGCCAAAATTCCTCCAGGACGCTGTAAAAGCCTCATTGCACGTTATCGCAAACGCTTGGTTGCAGTTGTTGCTGCTAAGGGTGGCCCAACCAGTTATTAGGTTTAGGGGGCAATCACTTTTTCACACAGGGCCATGATGGTTTGGATTTTTTTTCACCTTTAATAATAAACACCTTCATTTACAAATTGCATTTTGTGTTTACTTGTGTTGTCCTTGACTATTGTTTAAATTGGTTTGATGTTCCGAAACACTTAAGTGTGACAAACATGCAAAGGAACAGGAAATGAGGAAGGGGGCAAACACTTTTTCACACCACTGTATGTGGACAATTATTACACGAGCGTGACACTTTTTAGTCACTTGTTTGATTATCAAATTTGCTGAACGCTCGTGTGCTATACAGAGCTTCAGGACGGACTGGATCCTTCCTTAAATTCCAGGAAGAGATCGTCAGAGCCCTTCTGTTTCCAGACCACGAGAGGCATTTTCCGTATTTCCTCCTGAGTAACCCTACCCAACGAGCCCCCCAAAGAAAATGTTGTGTCTGTAGAAAGCATGACACCCGCTATTTTTGTCCCTCTTGTCCTGACAATCCTGGTCTTTGCATTGGTGAATGTTTTGAACGCTACCATACACTAGTTAAGGATTAGCATAGGGTACAGCACTGCACAGACTAGGACACACTTTCACAGGGTCTCCCAAGATGCCATCGCATTTTGAGAGACCCGAACTTGGTACCGAACCGTTACAGTTACAGTTACAAATAAAAGTGAAAAAAAAATAAAAAAGGAAAAAAATTAAAAATAAAACAAAAAAAATAAAATAAAAAAAACAAAAATAGTTGTCGTTTTATTGTTCTCTCGCTCTCTATCATCTCTCTATTGTTCTGCTCTTTTTTTACTGTATTCTATTCTGCAATGTTTTATTGTGTTTTATTGTTAGCCATTTTTTTGGTTTCAGGTACGCCATTCAGCTGCAGCACGGATTTATTTATATTGACAGCAACAGCATTTGCTCCCACGATACATAAAGCCGTGACTCCAGCGCTGTTGGAGGTGATTTCACCACCACAGTTAAAAAAAGAGCAAATATGCCAAAGCATGGGGGCAGCAGGGGTGGAGGAGCGACTAGCTCCTAACTTTTGGGGCGGATGCGCCCATGCTTCGGCATATATATATTTTAGGCACAGGTTGCTTTAAAAAAAATAAAAAATTTTATATATTTTTTTTTTACATGTACAATTGCAAACATTCATTGGTTTCTATGGGTGACTGAAGACAGCACCTGTGACTTCCTGTGAGGAAATATAAATTCAAATGTTATATCAAACGGTCCCATGCAGCTGTTTGCATAGCTTCCAACTGTCCCTGATTTAGAGGGGCTGTTCCTGATTTAGTCCCTCTGTCCTGCTTTCATCCTCATTTGTCCCTCATTATGGTCTGATCTATATACAGTGCCTTAAAAAAAGTATTCATACCCCTTGAAATTTTCTAAATTTTCTCATGTTACAACCAAAAACATAAATGTATTTTAGTGGGATTTTATGTGATAGACCAACACAAAGTGGCACATAATTGTGAAGTTGAAGGAAAACGATGAATGGTTTAAAAATTCTTTACAAGTAAATATGTGAAAAGTGTGGCATGCATTTGTATTCGGCCCCCTTTTACTCTGATACACCTAACTAAAATCTGGTGGAACCAATTGCCTTCAGAAGTCACCTAAGTCCACCTGTGTGTAATTTAATCTCAGTATAAATACAGCTGTTCTGTGAAGCTCTCAGAGGTTTGATAGAGAACCTTAGTGAACAAATAGCATCACGAAGGCCAAGGAACACACCAGACAAATCAGGGATGAAGTTGTGGAGAAGTTTAAAGCAGAGTTTGGTTATAAAAAATATCAATCTAGAAAACCACAAAAAATACAGCACTGAAAAAAATTATAAATAAATTTAAATAAAAATCAATGTGAACAGCAGCAGCCCAAAATTGTGAGATATGCACAATTCTAACAAACAGGAAAAAAGATGAAAAAGCTGCGCTTACAAACAAAAGAATAAATAAGTCCGTGATGAACCCATATAAAATGAATTAAAGCGGAGCTACACTGCCCCTGACATTTTTTTTTTCAATGGGGATTGATTAAGAAATTGATTTGTAAATCATTAGCTCAGCTGTCCTGTCTGTCTCACTTTTGCCGTTCTGATTTTATGTCTAAAAAACACTTTATATAAATTTCCGGGTTCATCCCCATCTTGCGTGTGGGCATTTGAATACTCCAGGGCATTGTCTTCCTAGATTTCATTCACGCCTCTCTCTAGTCTCGTGCATGCGCAGTACACCGTTCATAGGAGCGCCGTCAGCAGTGTCGTGATGACGTCACGTTCTGTTCGAAGTTTCGCGCGATCTCGGGCCAGGCAGCCGCACTGACTCCTGGGAGCTATGACACAAGCTCCCAGGAGACAGTGCGGGCTAGGGGATATTACATAATAGCCGTAATATCCCCGCCCATATCCGAGGGACCAAGAACCAGGAAGCGATGGGTGCAAAGAAGAAGAACAACTAAAGGTAAGTAAAAAAAAAAACTGCCGTATCGAGGAAGGTTAGTATTTTTTTTTAATTATAGGTTTTAAAAACGGGTGTTGCTCCGCTTTAAATAATTGTCCAGTGAATAAACAATAAAGGAGAATAAAAATTAGTCCAGAGACATTATTCCAATGTGAAATCAATAGGTGACACGAAATCCCTTAATCACACGAAAAGCACCCTGTGAAGTGATCCACCACCACATAGATTGAACGCTTACCAGAGGGCAAGGTATAATGAGCTTGTAAAGGTAATATGATCAGCAGTGCAGCCACAACTCGTCTTCACAATATTGCATCAGAGGCAAACAGGATAGCTCAGTCCATCGGGCAAACGAGGCAGTCAGCAGACAGAACCCAAAAGAAGAAAATGCTCTCCATAGTGTAAATCAGTATACCAAGTTTAATAAGAATAAAAAATTGCACTTACATCCAAAAGCAGCTATACAAACATCCAACATAAAAACAATAGCCAGCCGGCTTGCAGACACCCGTTTGATTGCAGGTACACAGCGATGACATCAGCGCGTCAACCACCCAGCCTACGTTTCATCTCAAAAGACGTTGTCAAGGGAACAGGAGACGCACTGACTCACTGCTTAAATAGATACATAAAACCACGCCTCGTTGTGAAACCTGAGCGGCGGGACCTGAAGATCACATACACAGGAAATGAATCCCGACTAATTCCTAAACTAAAAATATTATTGAACCCCTACTTATATAAAACAATAATGCAAATCCATGAGGGAATAAATCCAACATAGAAGCATAAGAAGATAGTTAAAAAAAATACCCCATCTGCATTTATTCACAGATATAAAAAAACAGGCCTTACAATATCAACCTGGCCTCGCCATCTAGTGGCGACAAAAGAGAAAAGCCATTTAAGGCATAATAAATTAATTAATTTCTCTATAGACTGGAGAAGCCCTATGGAATGCACATCCAATCTTTACCTCTGCATATTGGTGGTGACACTATTAACAATAGTATAATAATAATAATAATAATAATAATAATAAATGTATTAAATTAATTATATACTAAACAAGAACCTTTAAATAAATAAGTATAATCCCTTTCATATAGGTATGGCCACTGAGGGTTCACATCAAGTACACAATGGAAGGCAACCCCAACTTATGAATTATCAATAAATGCATTAAGGTCAACCTCCACATTCAGCCCAAAAGGAGTATAGCATTTTAATTTATACACCCAAGCCATCTCTAACCTAGAAATCCCACACAATAGGGATCCCCCCTCCAGTGGGGGTTGTACCTATCAATCCCTAGAAAGACAGTCTTAGCGGGATTACAATCATGAGCCTCAAGATAATGTCTAGAGACTGGGTGTTTGAGAAAACCAGTTTTGAGATTTGTCACATACTCGTTTAGTCTAACCGAAAGGGGGCGCTTAGTCCTCCCTACATACTGCAGCCCACATGGGCATTGGAGTAGGTAGACACCCCCCTCAGTAGAGCATGTGACAAATGGTTTAATCTCAAACTCTACCGAGGTACTAGTAGAAACATACTTATGAGTTCTTCTATGTGTACATCCACTCAGGGAACACACCCTACACTTCCTACATTGGTAGAACCCTGTCAGGTTCTCAAAGAACCCTTTCTTAATTGTCAAGCACATTAGGGGCCACTCTACCTCTAATAGAAGAGGCACCCTTATTAACCACCTGTGGTTTCACTGGAAGAACACTACCCAGAGTGGGATCATTTATACGAATGTGCCAATGTTTCTTAATGAGTTTAGCCACATTTCTATGCTGAATAGAATAGGTGGTGATAAAGAGGACAGAATGTAGTGACACTTCCTCCAAGGTGTTTCTAATGCCGCGTACACACGAAGGGACTTTTCCCGGTGGACCTAAGTCCAGCGGACAATCCGCTGGACTTTCCAGCTGGGTCCGCTGGACTAAAAAGCGAACGGACTTGACCACACACGATCACGCAAAAAGTCAGACGGTTCACGCGATGACGTACAGCACGTACGACGGGACTAGAAAACGAAAAAATACTAGAAAAATACTTGCTACTGAGC
Organism: Lithobates sylvaticus; assembly: GCA_028564925.1. Lineage (NCBI taxonomy): Eukaryota > Metazoa > Chordata > Amphibia > Anura > Ranidae > Lithobates > Lithobates sylvaticus. Next base: position 291,552,803 of record CM053026.1, read on the forward strand.
ATGCGTCCTTTTTGGTCCGCCGGACCATACTACACACGGCCGGATTGTCCGCTGGACTGCCAAGTCCAGCGGATAATTTTTAAAACAAAACTTTAGTCCGCCGTACTTTGGCCAAAAAAAGTCAGCCGGCGCCCACACATGAGGGGATTATCCGCTCGACTTCGGTCCAGCGGATAATCCCGCGGGATAGTCCCTTCGTGTGTACGCGGCATTTGATTCAAAAAACGTTTGATCAGAGTATCAGCCTGGAGTAAAAACTCCTCATGGTCTGAACAATTACGTTTCAGCCTTATAAGCTGACTCTTCGGCACTGACATCAGTCAGGCCTCATGGTGGCAACTATCTGTAGGTATGTATGAGTTTCGATCAGTGCTTTTAAAGAAGGTGGCAGTAGTGAACCGGCCATCCTTGACTCCAATTTTCAGATCTAAAAAATGTATTTCAGTTAAGCTAGCCTCGTAAATTAAGGAAAATGCCTCTGTTATTAGCATTCAAATCACCCATAAAGGTATCCAAATCCTCTCGGCTGCCATCCCATAGGAGGAGGATGTCGTCTATGTACCTCGCCCACAACACCACCTGAGGTTTCCGAAGGGCATAGAGGACATCCCAGAGGGCCATAAAGAGGTTCGCCAAACTTGGGGCATACTTAGCCCCAATGGCGACCCCTCTATCCTGCCTATAAAAGTGGCCACCGAACCAGAAATAGTTCCGAGACGCCACAAATTGGAGCAATTCCATAATAAAGCAAACCTGTTCATCAAATAAACCAGAGTCTCCTTAAAAAATATTCAACTACAAAAAGCCCCAATTCATGTGGTATCACTGTGTAGAGAGATGAAACATCCGCCGTCACTAACCACCATCCAAACCTAGGGGTGTACTCAGCTAATAGGTTAATCACATGACGTGAGTCTTTGACATGTGAAGGCATCTTAGTAATAAGTGGTTGTAGATAAAAATCTATATACCTGCCCACCTGGGATGTGATAGAATCAATACCACTCACTATGGGGTAGGTAGGATATTTGTGTATTTTCGGCAGATAGTATATCACCGGAGTACGTGGTGCTTTAGGCACCAAGTGCAATATCTCCTTCTTATTCAGGATGCCCTGCTCAAAACCCTTCTGTACCAAAGCCTCTGATTCTTTCTTATATTTAACCTTAGGATCTGACCTAAGTGGAAAGAGAGGGGCGCCTCTGGGTGTAGATGTATGACACAATTTTTATTAGTACATTACTTGTACAGGCAACTCACATTTTTGTAGTAAATCATATGCATAAAACGATATCCATCATAGGTACATCAGGTCTGTCATGCACTCGTTCCGCTGAGTGGAGAAAGGTCGGCCGCGGTGGAGAGGAATTTTCTCTCCACCGCGGCCGGCCTTTCTCCACTCAGAGGTGTCTTCAATACATGGCCAGGCATTCTTCCTGTGAACGGAACGAGTGAACGAGTGCATGACAGACCTGATGTACCTATGATGGATATCGTTTTTATGCTCATGGTTTACTACAAAAATGTGAGTTGCCTGTACAAGTAATGTACTAATAATAATTGTATCATACATCTACACCCAGAGGCACCCCTCTCTTTGTGCTTTTATTGTAGAATTTTGGAACTTGGTTTCAGTTCCCCTTTGGAGTGCCCTACTTGTGGAATTCACCCCATCAATCTCCTCATTGGACTTTAATAATAATTCTGCTTCATGCTCTATTATTAATGGACGCCATTTTTTAACTTCATTTATTTTAGTGCTGCTATTCACATATTATTATTTTTTGCTTGTCCAGAAAAAGTATTTTTTCCTCTTTTTTATTGTCCTGACAGTTGCGCCTTTACTTGTATACTCTGACCTAAGTAGGGTATACAGTGCCTTGCGAAAGTATTCGGCCCCCTTGAACTTTTCAACCTTTTGCCACATTTCAGGCTTCAAACATAAAGATATAAAATTTGAATTTTTTGTAAAGAATCACCAACAAGTGGGACACAATTGTGAAGTGGAACGAAATCTATTGGATTGTTTAAACTTTTTTAGCTAATAAAAAAAATGAAAAGTGGGGCGTGCAAAATTATTCGGCCCCCTTGCGTTAATACTTTGTAGAGCCACCTTTTGCTGCGATTACAGCTGCAAGTCGCTTGGGGTATGTCTCTATCAGTTTTGCACATTGAGAGACTGAAATTTGTGCCCACTCTTCCTTGCAAAACAGCTCGAGCTCAGTGAGGTTGGATGGAGAGCGTTTGTGAACAGCAGTTTTCAGCTCTTTCCACAGATTCTCGATTGGATTCAGGTCTGGACTTTGACTTGGCCATTCTAACACCTGGATACGTTTATTTGTGAACCATTCCTTTGTAGATTTTGCTGTATGTTTGGGATCATTGTCTTGTTGGAAGATAAATCTTCGTCCCACTTTCAGGTCTTTTGCAGACTCCAACAGGTTTTCATCCAGAATGGTCCTGTATTTGGCTGTATCCATCTTCCCCTCAATTTTAGCCATCTTCCCTGTCCCTGCTGAAGAAAAGCAGGCCCAAACCATGATGCTGCCACCACCATGTTTGACAGTAGGGATGGTGTGTTGAGGGTGATCAGCTGTGTTGCTTTTACGCCAAACATATCGTTTTGCATTGTGGCCAAAAAGTTTGATTTTGGTTTCATCGGACCAGAGCACCTTCTTCCACATGTTTGGTGTGTCTCCCAGGTGGCTTGTGGCAAACTTTAGACAAGACTTTTTATGGATATCTTTGAGAAATGGCTTTCTTCTTGCCACTCTTCCATAAAGGCCAGATTTGTGCAGTGTACGACTGATTGTTGTCCTATGGACAGACTCTCCCACCTCAGCTGTAGTTCTCTGCAGTTCATCCAGAGTGATCATGGGCCTCTTGGCTGCATCTCTGATCAGTCTTCTCCTTGTCTGAGCTGAAAGTTTAGAGGGACAGCCAGGTCTTGGTAGATTTGCAGTGGTCTGATACTCCTTCCATTTCAAAATGATCGCTTGCACAGTGCTCCTTGGGATGTTTAAAGCTTGGGAAATCCTTTTGTATCCAAATCCGGCTTTTAAACTTCTCCACAACAGTATTACGGACCTGCCTGGTGTGTTCCTTGGTCTTCATGATGCTCTCTGTGCTTTCAACAGAACCCTGAGACTATCACAGAGCAGGTGCATTTATACAGAGACTTGATTACACACAGGTGGATTCTATTTATCACCATCAGTCATTTAGGACAACATTGGATCATTCAGAGATCCTTGCTGAACTTCTGGAGTGAGTTTGCTGCACTGAAAGTAAAGGGGCCGAATAATTTTGCACGCACCACTTTTCAGCTTTTTATTTGCTAAAAAAGTTTAAACTATCCAATAGATTTCGTTCCACTTCACAATTGTGTCCCACTTGTTGGTGATTCTTCACAAAAAATTTAAATGTTATATCTTTATGTTTGAAGCCTGAAATGTGGCAAAAGGTTGAAAAGTTCAAGGGGGCCGAATACTTTCGCAAGGCACTGTATGTGTCAGGGTCAGGGCCAGTACAAGGGGTGGGCAGAAGAGGCGGATGCCCTGGGCGGGACCATTTACTGGAGGAAGGGGGGCGCAGTAGAGGCCACTCTACAGGCCGCCTGTCCTGGGGCTGCTTTGATCTGTGGCTGCAGCGCTCCCCTCCCACCTCCTCCTGTTTGTCACACAGCGCCGGGAGCGCTGTGTGACAGGGAACTGGGTCTGTGTGTGTGTTTTTGGCGGCGCCGTAACAAGGACCCGCCCCCCTAGACCGGCTCATGTGGTAGCAGATTGAATCAGTGTCCCGCCTATCACACGAGCCGGTCTAGGGGGGCGGGACCTTGTTACGGTGCTGCCGAACACACAGACCCAGCTGTGTGATACTCAGCGCTGTGGGAGAAGATGTGTGATCCATCCAGGGCAGGCTATGGTGAGTCTGCATCCATAGGCAAAGTGAGGCTTAGAGTATGCAATAATGTTCACAGAGGCTGCGATTAAAGGACACAGAGGCTGCAATTATGGTCACAGAGGCATCGATTATGGCCAGAGAGGCTGCAATTATGGTTAGAGAGGCTGCGATTATGGTCAGAGAGGCTGCGATTATGGTCAAAAAGGCTGCGATTATGGTCAGAGAGGCTGCGATTATGGTCACAGAGTCTGTGATTATGGTCAGAGAGGCTGTGATTATGGTCAGAGAGGCTGCAATTATGGTCACAGAGGCATCAATTATGGTCAGAGAGGCTGCGATTATAGTCAGAGAGGCTGCAATTATGGTCACAGAGAGGCTGCGATTATGGTCAGAGAGGCTGCGATTATGGTCACAGAGAGGATGCGATTATGGTCACAGAGAGGCTGCAATTATGGTCATAGAGAGGCTGCAATTATAGTCACAGGGAGGCTGAAATTATGGTCACAGAGGCTGGGATTATATCAGGGACCTTGTCCGCCGCGCGCCCTAGTGCGCAGGCGCACAGGTTCGGCGCTGCGGCGCATAGTAAGAGATAGAGGGGCGTTGTGGCGGCGCACGCGCGCTCGCGGCCCAGCTGAGCGGCGCGCGCGCATGCGCACTAGCGCACGCCCCATGTGACCTCCAGCCGGCCTATAAAAGAGAGGCCTCTGCACCCAAACAGACACTGGTTCGTCTGTCAGCTGTTCCCTTGTCCTTGTACCTGTGCCTGCTTTATCTACCTGTCTACCAGTTGCCGACCCGGATTGTCTTGACCTCTCTACCTTCTCCAACCTTGACCCTTGGCTTGTTTACCCGGATTACCGTCTATCTCCTGTGTTTGACCCTCGGCCTGCATACCGGACTTCCACTCCTGTTTACCAGTACTTGACCCTCAGCCTGCCTTGACCTTCCTGCTTACGCCTGACCATTCTACCTGGACTTGCCCACTTGTGTTTTACCCTCTAACTTGTGCCTGACTATCTTGTGTTTGATCCTCAGCCTGCTGCCTGTCTAACCACCAGTGTTGGAGCCTCAGCCAGTCTTCCAGCTTCTACCCTACTATACCTGGATCCACGCCCAGCCACCACTCAGCAGGTGGCTTGTGCCTCTTGGTGCCAACCGTCCCCTGTACCACCTTCAGGGGCAGTGGGCGCTGAGTCGCAAGGGCAACCGCTCTCGGCATCTTGGCCTCGGTGAGTACTTTAGTTCCTGATAGATTATGGGCACAGAGGCGTCGCAGAGGCTGCAATTATGGTCACAGAGGCTGCGATTATGGTCAAAAAGGCTGCGATTATGGTCAGAGAGGCTGCGATTATGGTCACAGAGTCTGTGATTATGGTCAGAGAGGCTGTGATTATGGTCAGAGAGGCTGCAATTATGGTCACAGAGGCATCAATTATGGTCAGAGAGGCTGCGATTATAGTCAGAGAGGCTGCAATTATGGTCACAGAGAGGCTGCGATTATGGTCAGAGAGGCTGCGATTATGGTCACAGAGAGGATGCGATTATGGTCACAGAGAGGCTGCAATTATGGTCATAGAGAGGCTGCAATTATGGTCACAGGGAGGCTGAAATTATGGTCACAGAGGCTGGGATTATATCAGGGACCTTGTCCGCCGCGCGCCCTAGTGCGCAGGCGCACAGGTTCGGCGCTGCGGCGCATAGTAAGAGATAGAGGGGCGTTGTGGCGGCGCACGCGCGCTCGCGGCCCAGCTGAGCGCCGCACGCGCGCTCGCGGCCCAGCTGAGCGGCGCGCGCGCATTTGCACTAGCGCACGCCCCATGTGACCTCCAGCCGGCCTATAAAAGAGAGGCCTCTGCACCCAAACAGACGCTGGTTCGTCTGTCAGCTGTTCCCTTGTCCTTGTACCTGTGCCTGCTTTATCTACCTGTCTACCAGTTGCCGACCCGGATTGTCTTGACCTCTCTACCTTCTCCAACCTTGACCCTTGGCTTGTTTACCCGGATTACCGTCTATCTCCTGTGTTTGACCCTCGGCCTGCATACCGGACTTCCACTCCTGTTTACCAGTACTTGACCCTCAGCCTGCCTTGACCTTCCTGCTTACGCCTGACCATTCTACCTGGACTTGCCCACTTGTGTTTTACCCTCTAACTTGTGCCTGACTATCTTGTGTTTGATCCTCAGCCTGCTGCCTGTCTAACCACCAGTGTTGGAGCCTCAGCCAGTCTTCCAGCTTCTACCCTACTATACCTGGATCCACGCCCAGCCACCACTCAGCAGGTGGCTTGTGCCTCTTGGTGCCAACCGTCCCCTGTACCACCTTCAGGGCAGTGGGCGCTGAGTCGCAAGGGCAACCGCTCTCGGCATCTTGGCCTCGGTGAGTACTTTAGTTACTGATAGATTATGGGCACAGAGGCGTCGCAGAGGCTGCAATTATGGTCACAGAGGCTGGGATTATGGGAACAGAGGCATCGCAGAGGCTGCGATTATGGTCAGAGAGGCTGCAATTATGGTCACAGAGGCATCGATTATGGTCAGAGAGGCTGCGATCATGGTCAGAGAGGCTGCAATTATGGTCACAGAGGCATCGATTATGGTCAGAGAGGCTGCAATTATGGTCAGAGAGGCTGCAATTATGGTCAGAGAGGCATCGATTATGGTCAGAGAGGTTGCGATTATGATCAGAGAGGCTGCGATTGTGGTCAGAGAGGCTGCAATTATGGTCAGAGAGGCATCGATTATGGTCAGAGAGGCATCGATTATGGTCAGAGAGGCTGCAATTATGGTAAGAGAGGCTGCAATTATGGTCAGAGAGGCTGCAATTATGGTCAGAGAGGCTGCGATTATGGTCACAGAGAGGCTGCAATTATGGTCACAGAGAGGCTGCTATTATGGTCACAGAGAGGCTGCGATTATGGTCACAGAGAGGCTGCAATTATGGTCACAGAGGCTGGGATTATGGGCCCAGAGGCATTGCAGAGGCTGCAATTATGGTCACAGAGGCTGGGATTATGGGCACAGAGGCGTCACAGAGGCTGCAATTATGGTCACAGAGGCTGCGATTATGGTCACAGAGAGGCTGCAATTATGGTCACAGAGAGGCTGAAATTATGGGCACAGAGAGGCTGCGATTATGGGCACAGAGAGGCTGTGATTATGGGCACAGAGAGGCTGTGATTATGGGCACAGAGAGGCTTCAATTATGGGCACAGAGAGGCTGCAATTATCGGCACAGTGAGGCTGCAATTATGGGCACAGCGGTAGGCTGCATTTGATGGGCATAGGTGAGATTGCATTGATCTCTTGTGTCATGTCTGCAGTCTCTGTGACCATCTTCAGTATGATGTCCTCAGTCTCTAACCATCTCTTGTCTTATATCATGTCTGCAGTCTCTGAGGGGAGTTGCTTAATTAGCACTGGTATTGGTAATATGCAGCAGGAAGGGGGTTAATGCGCTGTCACTGATGCATTAGTATAGATCCCATCGTCTGTAGGCGCTGTAGCTTTTCACATGGGGGGGGGGGGTGCAGTTTTTCATCTTCGCCCTGGGCACCGGATGACCTTGTACCGGCACTGGACAGGGTCATCAAGGATCCTATGCATTTCCTTTAAATAATCTTTCCTATCTAAAATAATAATCCTACCCTCTTTATCAGCCAGTCTAATAACTATATCCTTGTTCTCACACAAGGAGTTAAGACCGCACACCATTTCCTTATTGGATTTTACCCTTTTGAGGGGCATTTGATCCAAATCCCTCAACACAACATGTCCTGGTCTCGCCCCCCGTACTCCCGGAGTCTGTGGGTAGCTATCCAGGCAGATAACCTTTTTTCTGCGCACACAATAATTGACTGCTGTTTCTTTGTCTGTGTCTTTTATTGGCGCGTTGCAGATTTTAATATACACGTGAATGACACATGTGATATGCGGTAAAACTGAAAACAACAAGAATAATATAACATTACCATACAGCAGTAAACATCATATAAAATAATAACTAAAATGACTAACTCCTTTCCCTGATAGCTTGTGGAGGAGGAAGATAAATGCGGCTTACCTTCGATGCCATGGATGAGGAGAGATAGCATCTAGGCTGCTGCCATGATATGAACATGTTTATCACTGAGGCTGCTTCACTTCCTGACTAAAGAGGATATGACAATTTTTACATCACTTCCTAAGTAACTGGATATCTCTTATAAACTATATTAATGTTTGGCCAGTAGGCGGCGCAAGCGTAACAGCTAACCTAGAACAAACATAATTTATAGCTTAATAATGCAACAACACAATATACAAATTAAATGACAAGGTGATTCTCTTTTCTGGACCTCAGAAAAGAAAGAGGTATCCTGAAGACATAACACTCCCCGTCTGGCGTTAACCAACGCCACTAACAGCGTCATTCGACACAAGTAAAATCAAGTCCGATATGGGTCTGAGAAATGACCTTACTTCACCCTGTTTGGAAATCTTAACTTCGACCTTCCTGACATGTCCATCTTTGCTTGGGAATGTCTGTGTGATAAGTCCCAACGGCCAGTCATTCCTGTGTGCTTGTCAGTCTTTAACGAGCACCACATCTCCTGACTTCAGGTCTGGTTTGTTAACTTGCCACTTATTCCTAAGTTGTAGGGTTTGGATGTAATATCTCCTCCATCTGTCCCAGAAAGTGTTGGCTAGGCATTGCACCTGTCTCCATTGACGTCTGAAAAGGTCTTTATCAGTAAACTCTCCATTTGGAGCACTGACCATGTTGGTTTTTTGAGTGAGTAGAGTCGCAGGTGTCAGCAACATGGGGTCCTCTGGATCATTAGTAACTGAGATCAGAGGTCTAGCATTTATGATGGCTGAGACCTCAGCCATGAAAGTGGACAGACATTCATGCGTGAGTCTGACATTTCCCATTTGAAGGAAAAGAGAACCCAAGATCTTGCAGGCTACACCTATCATTTTTTCCCACACACCACCCATATGGGAAGAATGAGGAGGGTTGAATGTCCAGGTACATCTCTGTTGATTGAGATACCTTTCCACGCTGTTGTTGTCTAGATTCGAAAGGATCTGAAGTTCCTTGGCCGCTCCAACAAAGTTGGTGCCCCTATCAGAGCGGATGTGCTTAACAGGACCTCTAATGGCAATGAAGCGCCTGAGAGCGTTGATAAAGCTGGAAGTGTCCATTGATTCAATCAACTCTATGTGAACAGCTCGAACAGTCATACAAGTAAAAATAACTGCCCAGCGTTTGCTGCTGGCGTGACCTCCCCTGGTTTGGCGAGTTGTAACGGACCAAGGACCGATTACATCAAGGCCCACACTTGTAAAGGGAGGCTCTGAGTTAAGTCTGTCAGGTGGAAGGTCAGCCATCTTTTGGGTTTGTAAAAGTCCACGGAGTTTGTGGCAGGTAACGCAGTTAAAGATACACTTGCTCACACATCTTTTTGCTCCTATTATCCACAGTCCAGCAACCCTCAAAGCTCCTTCAGTGAATAGTCGGCCTTGGTGTTTAACTTGACTGTGATAGTGTTGCACAAGCAGGGCAGTGACATGGTGCTGAGCTGGGAGAATGAGAGGATGCTTCTCGTCATACTCCAAGGTAGCTTCTTTAAGGCGTCCTCCTATTCTCAAAAGGTTACCGCTGTCAAGGAATGGATCGAGTTTCCTTAAGACGCTGTCTTTAGGGATTGGCTTTTTGTTGTTAATACAGTCAATCTCTCTAGCAAAGGTCTCTTGTTGCACAGTGTAAATGATCAGATGTTTTGATTGCTCTAGGTCAGTCACTGAGTAGGTATTTTTACAGCGGTGCCAGCCTTTGCAGTTAGTCCTTTTCCCAAAGGAACGAGCTATGTGTGATAAGGAAGTAATGGCTCTAATGAGTGATTTCCATGTGGAAAATCTGGAGAACCGATGAGATTTGAGTCGGTTTTGTGAAGTCACCGTGACTAATGCAGACACTTGTGGACGAACTTCCGCATCCTTGACTGCATCTACCAAGCTAAAGGTTTCCGATTCAGAAGTGTGTTCTGAATTGTACAGGAATGCAGGGCCAGTAAACCATGTTGTGTCCTTAAGACAGTTGGCTGGGACAGCTCTGGTCGCTAGGTCTGCAGGGTTGTGTTTAGTTGGAACGAAGTGCCACTGTTTTGGTTGTACGGATCTCCTAATCCTCAACACTCTATTACTGACGTAGACGTAGAAGCGTCTGGTTTCGTTGTAGATGTACCCCAGGACTACTTTACTGTCAGTGTAAAACTCAGTGTCTTTGATTTCTAGGTTCATCTCTCTAGTGATCGTGTCGGCTAACTCCACAGCTAACACTGCGGCAAAAAGTTCTAGCCTAGGTATTGTGTGTTCTGGGAGTGGAGCAAGTTTTGCTTTTCCCATGACAAAACCTATATGGCACTGCCCTTTCATGTCCTTGAGGTAAGCTACCGCAGCGATTGCTTTGACAGAAGCATCGCAGAAAACACAAAGTCTTTGTTCTTGGATTTCTGTAGATGGTGCAGGAGCATATGGTCGAGGGACCTTTAAGTTAGACAAGGCTGGCAGGGAATTTTTCCACTCTGTCCACTGATCTCTTTTCTCGGGGGGAAGTAGATCGTCCCAGTTCACTGTCTCTTGAGTCAGGTCTCTGAGAAGAGCTTTACCCTCAATGGTGACTGGAGCTACAAACCCCAGAGGGTCGTACAGACAGTTTATGGTTGACAGAACGCCTCTGCGTGTAAAGGGCTTTTCTTCCTGACTAACCTGGAAGGTGAAGGTGTCTGACCTTAAGTCCCAGAGTAGTCCAAGGCTACGTTGCGTTGGCAGAGAGTCAGAACCCAAGTCTAAGTCTTTGAACTCACCCGAGTGGTCTTGAGAGGGAAAGGCCTTCATCAGTTCTACGCTGTTAGAGGCGATCTTGTGGAGCTTCAAATTGGAACAGGCTAGCATCTCCTGCGCTCTCTCTTGAGGAGACTGATAGCTGCTTCAGCGGTGGGCAGAGGTTTTAAGCAATCGTCTACATAAAAGTCCTTTTCTACTAAGTGTTTCACTTCAGACCCGTAGATGGATTCACCTTCCTGAGCCGAGCGTCTAAGCCCGTAAATGGCAACTGCAGGGGGAAGGGCTGTTCCCAAATATGTGGACCTTCATGCGATACTCTACAATTTCTTTGGAAGGGTTGTTACCTCTAAACCAGAAAAACCTCAAAAAGTTCCTGTGTTCCTTTTTAACGAGAAAACAGTGGAACATCTGCTGGATGTCCGCCATGAATGCCACAGAGTCTTTGCCGAAACGGAGGAGTACCACAATGAGTCTGTTATTCAGATCCGGCCCTGAGAGAAGAACGTCATTTAACGACACGCCTTCTTCTCTAGAGCTAAAGTCGAACACCACCCTAATCTGACCTGGTTTCTTGGGGTGGTACACTCCAAATATAGGTAAGTACCAGCACTCCTCGTTGTCTTTAAGGGCAGGAGCTAACTCTGCGTGATTATTTTCAAATATCTTACCCATGAAGGCAAAGAAGTGATCTCTCATGTCTGGTTTGCTCTGGAAATTGCGTTTAAGGGAGGCAAAGCGTTTAAGGACTTGTTCCTTGTTTGTTAGGTAGACGCTGTCTATGGGGTCTAAATGGGAGAGGTGTGACCCAATTGTTTGACTCTTCTTTGGCTGTCTCCCTTTCCATTATTTGCAAGAAAAGTCTATCCTCAAAGGACATTGCTACCTGCTGGTCTTGAATGAATGAATGAATGAATAACTTGTATAGCGCTACAATGCGAACTGAATCGCCTCAAGGCGCTGTATTGGCATTAGTTGTCGAGCTTCTAGAAGAGGTGGGTCTTGAGTTTCTTCCTGAAGGCCTGATGGTTTTCTTCCATGCGAATGTCGGTTGGTAGAGCGTTCCATAGCCGTGGACCTTGGACAGCGAATCTCCGTTCCCCCTTTGATTTGTAACGGGATTTAGGAATGAGGAGAAGATTTTGATTCACCGATCGAAGACTGCGATTCGGTGTGTAGTATTTTATTTTCTCGCAAAGGTATTGCGGGGCGTTTCCATGTGCGCATTTGTGGGTGAGGCAGAGGGTCTTGAATGCGACCCGATTCCTTACATTTAGCCAATGTAGGTTCCTCAGGGAGGGGGTGATGGATTCCCAGGGCTTTTTTCCTGTTATCAGCCTTGCCGCTGTGTTTTGGATAAGTTGTAAGCGTGCAAGTTGATATTGGGGTAATCCTATGTAAAGGGAGTTAGCATAGTCGAGTCGAGAATTGATGATCGATCCAACTACCACTGCTTTGTCCTCTTTTGGAATGAAGGGGAGGAGTCTGCGTAGCATGCGGAGCAGATGGTGAGAACCACTGACCACTGCTCCTATTTGGGCATCCATTGACATTTCTGAGTCAAAAATGACTCCGAGACTCTTAGCCTTGGTCCTTGGGGCGATGGTCTGTCCAAAGATGGTAGGAGGTGTCCAAGGGATCTTGGTTCGGGGGTTATGATTAGCATGTAAAATAAGAAGTTCTGTTTTTGATTCATTAAGTTTGAGGGAGCTAGTAGTCATCCAGTCGTCTATCATAGTGAGGCATTTGCCTAATTGCTGATGATGGTCTTTTTGTCCGGTGATACGAAAATATAATTGAGTGTCGTCGGCGTATGAGTGGAAGCAGAGGTCTGATCTTCTGATGATGTTGAGGAGTGGGCGAATGTAGATGTTGAAGAGCACTGGCGACAAAGGTGATCCTTGAGGGACTCCACAGGAGATTGCCCGGGTTTCAGAGGTGAAACCTCCTAGTTTCACTGTCTGAGAGCGATTTTCCTAGGAAGGATGCGAACCATTGCAGATCTGAGCCAGTGACTCCTGCTACTTCTGTGAGGCGGATGAGTAGAGTACTGTGGTCCACAGTATCAAACGCTGCACTGAGGTCTAATAGTACCAGGAGACATGAATCTCCGTCATCCGCTGCTTCGAGGGCATCATCCCAAATCTTCAGGAGTGCGGTTTCTGTCCCATGGCCTGGGCGGAATCCTGATTGTAATGGGTCCAGGAGTGTGTGTGTGTCCAGGTGGCGTTGTATCTGTTGTACTACCGCTTTCTCCATAATCTTGGAGATGTTGTTTAAGCTTGTTATTGGTCTGCGATGATTGGGGTCCCGTGGGTCGAGGTTGGGTTTCTTTAGCAGGGGTTTGATGATGCCTTGTTTGAGGGCGCCTGGGACAATCCCTTCTTTGAACGATTGATTTATAAGGTGCGTTATGGTGGGAGCCAGGATGTCGGAGCATTCTTTCAGGAGTTTTGTGGGGATGATGTCAATGGAGGATGTGCTGTCTCTGAGATTTTTGATGATGTTTTTAGTAGTATCCGTGGTAATTGGGATCAGAGAAAACTTTGGTGGTTGTGGGATGTTTGTGTCGATATCGACTTTTTGCTCTGGTTGACTGCCGTCGGATGTCTTTTTCTGACCAATTGTTTTCCTGATGTTGTCGATTTTATTGATGAAAAAATCAGATAATTCATTGCAGAAATCTTGGGTTTCATTAGCGGGGGCTCTAAGCATGCCGGGTTCATCGACTGAGCGACTATTTTAAAAAGTTCCCGGGGGCGGTTTAAGGCGGCTGAGATGGTATTTGAGAAATGGTCTTTTTTTGCTTTGAAGATTGCCTTCTGATAATTCTGTGTCAGTCCTTTGTATTTTGTGTGATTTCCATTGGTGGGATTTATTCTCCATGCTCTTTCGGCTCTTCTGCGTTCTTGCTTGAGTAGCGTGAGCGAGCTATTGAACCATCCTGCGTTTTTCCTCTTGATGAGTGTTCTGCGTTTTGGAGCCACTGAGTCTGCTGATTGTAGTAATGCATTGTTTAGGGAGCTGAGAGTTTGCTCCGATGAGTGGGTTAAATTCAGAGTTGCTACTTTGTTTGATAAGGTGGTTTTGAAGGAATCTGAGTGCAGTTTTTTCTGCGATCTGGTCCAATGCGTTGTTGTTGCAGGTTTCTGGTTTTGGTGGGTGATGTTGGTGGAAATTTTGAATTTGATGGCGTGGTGATCCGTCCATGGTAGTGGTATGTTGTCTACTGTGTTTATGTCCAGATTTTGTTTGAAGATGAGGTCCAGAGTGTGTCCTGATCCGTGTGTGGGGGTCTTTATCAGTTGCTGGAGACCCAGTTCTTCCAGTTGGCTGATGCAGGCGGACGCGATAGGGTCTTGGGTAGAGTTTGCCCAGAGGTTGAAGTCTCCAAGTACCAGGAGGTTTTTGGATTTCAGTGTGTGTATTGAGATAAACTCCGTGAGGGGTGTGAGCAGATTGGTCTTTGGTCCTGGTGGTCTATAGCAAAGTAGAATGTGGGTGGTGTCATGGGGTGTTGATTGAAGATGTAGTGTCAGTGTTTCCATAAAAGGCACTGGGTTCTGTAAGATTGGTTTGGTGAGCGCCAGGTGCGATTTAAAAATCACTGCTAGGCCTCCTCCTTTTTTTCCTATCCGATGTTCGGTTAGGATCCTGTAGTTCTCCGGCACCAATTCGGTGAGGATGGTGTTGCAGTCGGGCGTTAGCCAGCTTTCCGTGATGAAGAGGCAGTCTATATTGTTTTGGGTGATGAAGTCGTGTACTTCTAGTCTGTGTTTGGCTGCAGATCTGGTGTTGATCATGGCGCATGTTAATTGTTGTGGTTGGGTTGGTATCTTCCTGTTTTTGCAGGTTGATTGTAGGTCGGTCTTTAATAGATGTTCTTTTCGTAGAATTTTTTGAATGGGAGCTGGTAATGTAGCGGTGGAGTTTCTTAATCTGTGGAGGACTTCTGCTGAATATTTAAAGTAGCACATGGCCAGAGGGTGAAGTGGTCTTCCTTTGTTCTATGAAAGACTGTACACCCTAGGTGGTCTGGGTCGCTGTTACAAGCGTGGTCATCTGTGTCTGGGTCTACAGAGGAACAAGGTATGTGAGTACTACCTGGAAGTTCTTTTGTGATGAAGCTGTTGTGACATGGTTGCAAGGAGGAAGGACGTCCTTTGTCAAGTACATTAGTGAACATGCTACTGACCGTGGTGGGTCTGTGCACAGTCTTTAGACAGACGTCCCCTACGATGACCCACCCCAGGTCAAGTCTTTGGGCAAAAGGAGCATTGCAGGGACCATTTATCTGTTCCCTTACTTTATGAACCTGCAAAATGTCTCTTCCCAGGAGCAGCATTAACTGAGCTTGCTCGTCATATTCTGGTAGGAGATGGGCCATGCATTTTAGATGAGGTTGGTGAATTGCTGCATCTGGTGTAGGGATTTCTGACCGGTTGTCAGGAATCTGGTTGCACTCGAGTATGGTGGGTAAAGGTAGGCGAGTCCGACCGTCTATGGACTCTATACAGAAGGCAGTGGCTCTTCTCCCCGCCGTCTCAACAGTACCCACACAAGTCTTTAGGGAATAAGGGGAGCTTGGACCCCTGACACCGAAGGTGTCAAAGAATATGGATCTAGCCATAGAGTGGTTGCTTTGGTCATCTAAGAGTGCATACATCTTGACAGCTTTGTTTCTGTGACCCGCTGGATAAGCTCTAGAGACTTTTCCCTGAAGGTCCTGCATTTTGGTAGAGGGTGCGGCTTCCTGTGTAGAGGGCACTGCTGCTAGGATCTCCGACTTTGTCTTCTGAGTGAGCAATGTTGGAAGACCTATAGGAAAAATCTGTAGGAGAAACATGAGACTTGTTCACTGTCACTGGCATCCTGTGCTGTTTGAAGCTAGGGGGCGTGAATGATGACAGCATAAAGTCAAAGCTGGGATCATCCAGGAACTTAGCTTGCTCTGAAACAAAGTCTACAAAAACGTTGAATGGTGGAAATGGTACTTGGAACATTTTCTTATGTTTAGAACCATATGTGACCCACCTTTGTTGTAGGTCGTAGGGAAGCTTCAGAATTAAAGGTTTAATCCCTCTGGCCGCATCCAGGGAGGCGAGACCTGGCAGGTCTCCCTCCTCTTTAGCAAGAAGTAGTTCCTCTAGCAAGTCGGCTAATTCTCGTAGTTTGTGATAACCCTTGCTAGGTATTCTGGGAAAGTCCTCGAACCTTTTAAAAAGTGCATGCTCTATAGTCTCTGTTGAGCCATAGCACTCTTCTAATCTGCTCCAAATCTTTTTAAGACCAGTCTCTGGTTGTTTTATGTTAATGTTCCTGATTCTACTGGCATGTTCGGCAGAGTCCTTCCCAAGCCATTGGACTAGGACGACCGCCAGGCTTTGTAATTTTCTGCCCGATCGTTAAACTTTACAAGTCCTTTTGTGATTAAATCACGCCTGGCAAAGAACTTGGCAAAGTCTGTTATAACTTGGTTGGTGTTAGAGCATGTTGGTGATTCACTACTATAGTGGGAGTGTGGTGTGCGACCATACCTGTCAGAAGTTACTGCTTTAGGCTCTCTTGTCTCGTATCGTTGTGTAGTAGAAGGGTTATTCTGATGCTGGTTTGGAGGTTGCGGGTCGTGACGTGCACAGACGTAGGCTTGATCTGTAATGTGCTGACAGGAGTTCAGCTGCTTGCAGCTCTGAGGAATTTGGTTGCTCTCATGCTCTGTTACCTGCAGTGCTTGGTTTGTTTCTCCTAGGACATTTGTCTATTCCCTGTAGAGAAGAGGTATCGTACGTTGATTTGAAGTGTTGATGCACGTACTATGAAGTGCGTCGCGAGGGATTCGGCTCTCCTTGTTCGGAGCCAAGCACATTTATGCGTTCACCACTGAGGCTTACGGCTGCTTCTAGGGCTTCTGCTTCAGCTATGGCAATTGCAGCTTCCCTTTCTGTAGTGAGCTTCTCCAGTGCGACATCTAGACGGGTTTGTTCAAGCTTTATAGAGGCTTCGATTGCGGCCCTATCTTGCGCTTGCTTGGCTTCTAGCGAGGCATTTTCTAACTTCAAATGCATTTCTTGTTCGGCAAAGGTAGCTCGCGTCTTTGCCGCTTCGGCTTTCCCACGGGCAATGGCGGCTGCAACACTAGCTGTCACCGACTTGCTGGAACCGTAAACTCGTGATCTGGTTTTGAGTGAGGATGTGTTACTGCGTGACATGGCTGCTTGACTGAGTAGCGGCCTGTGGGAGCAGTAAGCGCATAGGGCTGCAGTCTCTGTATGCTGCTTGGCTGTATGAAAGTGGCTGTATAGTCGATTGCAGACTGTAGCTCTTCCGTGTGGGCCAAAACCTCTTCCCCTTCTGCACTATCCTTAGTGTTCCTGGACAAAGTTTTACTGTCCTGGCCTCGCCCCCCATACTCCCGGAGTCTATGGGTAGCTATCCAGGCAGATAACCTTTTTTCTGCACACACAATAATTGACTGCTGTTTCTTTGTCTGTGTCTTTTATTGGCACGTTGCAGATTTTAATATACTTGTGAATGACACATGTGATATGCGGTAAAACTGAAAACAACAAGAATAATATAACATTACCATACAGCAGTAAACATCATATAAAATAATAACTAAAATGACTAACTCCTTTCCCTGATAGCTTGTGGAGGAGGAAGATAAATGCGGCTTAGCTTCGATGCCATGGATGAGGAGAGATAGCATCTAGGCTGCTGCCATGATACGAACATGTTTATCACTGAGGCTGCTTCACTTCCTGACTAAAGAGGATATGACGATTTTTACATCACTTCCTAAGTAACTGGATATCTCTTATAAACTATATTAATGTTTGGCCAGTAGGTGGCGCAAGCATAACAGCTAACCTAGAACAAACATAATTTATAGCTTAATAATGCAACAACACAATATACAAATTAAATGACAAGGTAATTCTCTTTTCTGGACCTCAGAAAAGAAAGAGGTATCCTGGAGACATAACACAACATCCCTGAAGACCTTCAGAGAGGGGGCCAAAGCTTCCGGGGGTTTAAATAGGGAGGCATTTGAAAGCCCTGAGTGACGGAATCCATTAGACAAGGTCCCATCAGTGGAAATAGGTTTAGGAACCGTATACCTTTTAATATTCAGCCTACGTGTAAATTTATGCACATCCATGTAGGTCTGAAACGTATTCAGCCCACGAGAAGGCACAAACTTCAAACCCTTATTCAAGGGTTATTCAAGGGATAAATCACCTGGACCAGATGGCATCCACCCACGGATCTTAAAAGAATTGAGCTCTGCAATTTCAAAGCCATTGTATTTAATTTTTAGGGACTCATTAATGACGGGAATAGTACCACTGGATTGGCGGAGGGCGAACGTGGTGCCTATATTTAAAAAGGGAACAAAGTCTTTACCATGTAACTATAGACCTGTTAGTTTAACTTCTATAGTTGGGAAGATACTGGAGAGATTAATAAAAGACCACATAGACGAGTTCTTGCTGGAAAAAAACATTTTAAGCAAAAGATAGCATGGGTTCATGAAAGACAGAAGTTGTCAGACAAACCTGATTTCTTTTTATGAAGAGGTAAGTAAAACCTTGGACAGAGGCGTAGTGGTGGACGTGGTATACTTGGATTTTGCAAAAGCGTTCGATACAGTTCCCCACACACGGCTCATGCGTAAGGTAAGGTCTACAGGCTTGGAAATATCGGTTTGTAAATGGATAGAAAACTGGCTAAAAGACAGAATTCAGAGAGTCGTGGTTAATGATTCTTACTCTGAATGGTCTAAGGTTATCAGTGGTGTACCCCAAGGTTCAGTGCTGGGACCCTTACTTTTTAATATCTTTATAAATGATATTGGGTCTGGGATCAAAAGTAACATTTCTGTCTTTGCAGATGACACCAAGCTATGCAGTGGAATAACGTCCTTACAGGAGGTCTCCAACTTACAAGCCGACATCAATGCTCTGTCTAATTGGGCGACTATGTGGCAGATGAGGTTTAATGTTGATAAATGTAAAGTTATGCACTTGGGGCTAAGAATATGCATGCATCATACATGCTAGGGGGAGTACAACTGGGGGAATCCGTAGTGGAGAAGGATCTGGGGGTTTTGGTAGATCATAAGCTCAATAATAACATGCAATGTCAAGCTGCGGTTTCCAAAGCAAGCAAAGTCCTTTCTTGTATTAAGAGAGGTATGGACTCCAGAGAGAGAGATATAATTTTGCCCCTGTACAAATCATTAGTCTGGAATATGCAGTTCAGTTTTGGGCACCAGTTCTCAAAAAGGATATCAGGGAACTGGAGAAAGTGCAGAGAAGGGCATCCAAACTGATAAGAGGCATGGAGGAGCTCAGCTATGAGGAAAGATTAGAGAAACTGAATTTATTCACCCTTGAGAAGAGGAGAATAAGGGGGGATATGATCAACATGTACAAATATATAAGGGGTCCATATAGTGAACTTGGTGTTGAGTTATTCACTTCACGGTCAACACAGAGGACAAGGGGGCACTCTTTACGTCTAGAGGAAAAGAGATTTCATCTCCAAATACAGAAAGGTTTCTTCACAGTAAGAGCTGTGAAAATATGGAATAGACTCCCTCCAGAGGTGGTTCTGGCTAACTCAGTAGATTGCTTTAAGAAAGGCCTGGATACTTTCCTAAATGTACATAATATAACTGGGTACTGACATTTATAGGTAAAGTTGATCCAGGGAAAATCCGATTGCCTCTAGGGGGATCAGGAAGGGATTTTTTTCCCCCTGCTGTAGCAGATTGGAGCATGCTCTTTTGGGGTTTTTTTTGCCTTCCTCTGGATCAACTGTGGGTATAATATGAGGTTTATTGGATTGTACGATATATATTTTATTTTTATTTATTATTTCTTTTTTTTTTATGGTTGAACTGGATGGACTTGTGTCTTTTTTCGGCCTAGCTAACTATGTAACTATGTAACACGGCCTTCTCAGAGTCAGTCAGAACGACTGTACTCAAATTAAATATCCCGTCACTAGCTAAGGTTTTTTTCTTTTTTGCTCGTGCCCGCCTCCCCCCTCTAGATCCTCTCTTTGATCTACCGACCTTTTGATACCTTGATTGGGTTTCTGAAAACCCCAATGCTGTTGGTCATGATTAGATGGGCCGGGGCTATCAAGCTCAACTGGGCCTCTGGGCAACTACACCTTCACCCTCTCTCCATCCATAATTAATCTGTGGACCCTCTATATCGCGTAAAGGGTAAAAATTATTAGAAGTACTGACATTATATTCAAAGTAATTTCTCCTGTCAACCAACAGTGTAGGGTCTGAATGTTGAAATTCTAATCCACGCCTATCAAACTGGTCGTGCCTAGGTCCATATCCAGGTGTCCTATGCCTACATACTTTTGCTAGAAGTGTCCCTCATTCCCATCTCAAAAAGTTGGGAGGTATGTGCATTAGGCCTAAATAACTGGGTGTTATTATTTACCACATCATGTTGATATGAGACAGTCAACATTAAGCAAAGGAAAACATTGAAAGCTTGCATCAAATAATAATTGGTTTGGATTTGATTTACTAAAATCTTTGCTATTATATATTTACATGTTACAGCTGCTTCAAAACTAGTCTCACTTTGGAGCTGTTGCAATATTATAATAATAATAAGTAGTAATATAATTATAATTGAAATCCAGACCAAACACAAATAATGTAGTTATGTGTTCGCTATAAAGTCAGTCGATGTAGTTTTGAATGCAATTATTGTAAAGTGCCTAAACAGGTCAACAGAAAGACAAAGCAGAGAGAGTGGAGTGGTAACTCATTGGTCTATTGTTGATCCCTCATTGTCCAATCAGCAGGCTGGTGGTCTGCTCTTGGCAAATCTGTTCTGCCACTATAGTGAAGGTTAAGAGCCTGTTCACACAGGGGCGACTTGTCAGGCAACTTAGCCGCCTGACAAGTCGCGCTCCATTCTGTACAATGGAACCGTTCTAATAGGAGTGACTCAAGTCGATCCAACTTATAAAAAGGTTCCTGTACTACTTTGGGCGACTTCAGGTGACTTGCATTGACTTCTATACAGAAGTCGTTTTGCAAGTCGCCGCTGAAGTCGTGTGCAGGTCGCCTGAGGCAGTCGCGCAGCAAGTCGTGCTGCCTCAGTGTGAACCGGCTCTAAAGAGGAGGTCTGCCCATCCCTGCAAAAATTAAAAGCCAGCAGCTACACATACTGCAGCTGTTGACTTTTAATAATAGAACACTCACCTGTCCTGGAGTCCAGCGATGTCGGCACCGCAGCTGATGTTTCCATTGCGGGTAAGGGGACCCAGTGTAGCATTATGGCTTCACGCCGGGTCCTTACTGCTCATGCGCGAGGCACCGCTGTGCTCTCCTACTGGCCTGGTGGCGGGGGAAGGAGGAGAGAGGAGGAGGGAGCCAAGCTAGGACGTAATTTGCCGTGGCCCGGACTCCTGGAAGTGGGGACAGGATACCTGTCAAAGACAGGTATACGTTACCCTCAAAGGGTTCCAAATGTGGCACTGGAGGGGGGGAGGAGACAAATGAGCGGAAGTTCCACTTTTGGGTGGATCTCAGCTTTAAGTATCCAGCTATCCTGTCTGCCAGTGGTGTCAGATCACAAAATAAGGTAAAGACAATTAAAAATCTTTTGACAGATAATACAATTCCAATAAATGTATTTTAACTGTGTTTTCATGTTTTGACATTCTGAAATACGAAAGCTCTTGATGCCTTAACTGGATAACAACTTGATAATGAAACATTCTGGGAACATTGCATTTATTAGCATTCTTAAGCCCCAGGCATATGACTGGCTACACAGCCAAGGAGGAGTGTAGCTAACAGTTCTTATTTTTTCCCTAAGGGTTAGGATGGCCGTGATAAATATGCCATAAAAAACACCAACAAACAACTGCCAATATTTAAACTTTTGGCATCCTTAAAGGATATTCAGAATATCTAGAATACAAAGTGTGTTTTTCACTTACTGACTTCATTTAAATGTGAGATTAGAAAGAAAATGTAGGGCTCCACAGGTAATATCCCTACACTTAAGCACAATATAAACCAGCAAGGAAAACTCAGACTCAAATATATAGATAACCAAAGAAACTAAAAAAAAAAAAAAATCAAAGCTGGCCATACACTGATGAAAATTCAGCCTTTTCAGCAGAAACTGGATGAATTTCAATCAGTGTATGTGGCCATCCCCTCTCGAAAGAAGTTGATAGTTTGATCCACTTCTGTAGAAGAAAATATTTCGCAATTAGTGGCTGCAGTCAATCATTAGAGTATTCTAATGCCCTGTACACACGATCGGACATTGATCAGACATTCCGACAACAAAATCAATGGATTTTTCCTGATGGATGTTGTCTCAAACTTGTCTTGCATACACACGGTCACACAAAGTTGGTCGGAAATTCTGAACATCAAGAATGCGGTGACGTACAACACGTACGTTGAGCTGAGAAAAATGAAGTTCAATAGCCAGTGTGGCTCTTCTGCTTGATTCCTAGCATGCGTGGAACTTTGTGCATCGGAATTGTGTACACATGATCGTAATTTCCGACAACGGATTTTGTTGTTGGAAAATTTCAGATCTAGATCTTAAACTTTATGTGATGGAAAATCCGATGCAAAATGTCCGATGGAGCCTACACACGGTCTGAATTTCCGACAAAAAGCTCCCATATAACATTTTCCATCGGAAAATCCAACCGTGTGTAAGGGGCATATCAGTGGTGGGTGCTGGCGTCAGAATACAATGTCCCAGCAGGGGGAATTTCTCCATCCACCTCATTTGTTTCAATCATACCCCTATTATTTTTATTCATTTGTTTTAATTTATCACAGGTACTTATACTGTATAGCACTGCCAATGTACCCAGGACTTTACATATATATTGTATACTCACATCAGTCCCCCAAAGGGCTTATAATCTCTGGTCCATAACTCACATTCATACATCCACATGCTAGGGTCAATTTAGACAGAATCCAATTAACCTACCAGCATGTCTTTGGAGTGTGGGAGGAAACCAGAGTACCTGGAGGAAACCCACAGGGCGAACATGCAAACTCCAGGCAGGTAGTATTGTGGTTGGGATTCGAACCAGCAACCCTAGTGCTGCTAGGCAGATGTGCTAACAACTTAGCCACCATGCTGCCCATATTATTAAATATTATTATTAACCGGTTCTGGACCAGCCGCCGCAGTTATACTGCGGCAGGTTGGCCCGGCTGCGCGAAGCGTCGTAGCTATATGTCCCACCCGCCAGCTGCGACGATGGGATTCGATCAGGAACCGATCAATCTCCAGGCCCAGGCCAATGAAATCTGGCCTTGACCTGGTGATTGGTCCTGGTGAATGAGATCCTTCCCCTGTCGTGTAACTATAAACACTGACAGGGGAAGTGATGTCATCTCTCCTCTCTTTATAGCATCAGGGCACCCGCCTGCGGGTGATCAAAGTTAGGTTTTAGTGTCAGCTAGGGTCTGCGTCGCCCCAGGCAGCGTCAGATTAGTGCCGGTAGAGCTAACACCCGTGCACTCACCATACACCTCCCTTTAGTAGTATAGTGTCTGAACGGATCAATATCTGATCTGATCAGATCTATACTAGTGTCCCCAGCAGTTTAGGTTTCCCAAAAATGCAGTGTTAGCGGGATCAGCCAAAATACCTACTAGCACCTGCGTTTAGCCCCTCCGCCCAGCCCAGCCCACCCAACTGCAGTATTAATCGATCACTGTCACTTACAAAAACACATAACTGCAGCGTTCACAGAGTCAGGCCTGATCCCTGCGAACACTTAAGCCCCATACACACAGTCGGATTTTCCGATGGATTCTGTCCTATCGGACAATGTTGTCGGAAATTCCGACCGTGTGTAGGCACCATCGGACATTTTCCATCGGATTGTCCGACGGACAAAGTTTTATTTCCTGCTCTCAAATTTTCCGACAACAAAGTCCGATCACACCAATTCCGATCGTGTGTAGCGAATTCCGACGGACAAAGTGCCACCCATGCTCAGATCACATTACAAGACCAAAGCTATTGGCTACTAGCGTCTACGTAGTCCCGTCGTAGGCAACAAACGTCACCACGTTCAGAATGATCGGATTTTCCGACAACTTTGTCCGACCGTGTGTATGCAACACCAGTGTCGGACTAAATCCGTCGGAAAAAATCCGATGGATTTTGTGGTCGGATTTTCCGACCGTGTGTACGGGGCATAACAGTTTTTTTTTTTGCAGCATTTGAATCAGTCGCTGACAGTCTGGTGCTTGCGAATTTAAGACCTTTCTGGGCATATCCCTCCTCATGGGCATAACTAAAAAGAGTGAGTTGCAGTCATATTGGTCCACTGACCCAATTCACCATATGCCCGTGTTCTCTGCCTCCATGACCAGGACACGATACGAGCAGATCTTGTGGTTCATGCATTTCAGCAACAATGAACTCATGCATTTCAGCCACAACGTCCTCGGGGTGACCCTGGATTTGATCTACAAAATTCGGCCCCTCGTAAACCACTTCAACCAACAGTTTGTTTACCCTCTATCAAGTTGTCTGCGTTGATGAGTCCCTGATTATGTTTTCTGGCCGCTTGTCTATCAAACAGTATCTTCCCAGCAAGCGTGACAGATACGGCGGGGTCAAGATGTATAAGCTCTGTGACAGGGCAACAGGCTATACATATAGTTTTTTGGTTTACAAGGGAAAAGATAATCACGTAGAGCCGGAGAACTGCCCAGATTACATAGGGAGCGCTGGTAAGATTGTGTGGGACTTGGTGTCACCCTTATTCAGAAAGGGGTACTACTTGTACGTGGACCATTATTACACGAGCATGCCACTTTTTAGTCACCTTTTTGATTATGGAATTGGCGTATGTGCCACTGTGCGATCTAATCACCGGGGCTTCTACCAACGGCTTGTAGAATCCCGACTTAGACGGGGGGAGAGAGCCTGCTTGAAGTGTAATAATTTGTTAGCAGTAAAGGGGAGGGATTCATGGAATGTTTTCGTTCTGTCCTCACTTCACGCAGATACGACAGTTCAAATTCCTACGGCGACTGGTGTTGTGGAGAAACCCCTCTGTGTCCATGAATACAACCTTAATATGGAAGTGGTGGACCTCAATGACCAGTTGTTGGCGCCGTACTTAATTGCCCGTAAGGCCAGACGCTGGTACAAAAAAGTGTCAGTATATCTATTTAAATTGGCTCTGTTGAACGCTTTTGTGCTATACAAAGCTTCAGGACAGACTGGATCCTTCCTTAAATTCCAGGAAGAGATCGTCACAGCTCTTCTGTTACCAGACGGTGCTTTGGCCCAACTTCCCAATCCAAATGCAGTGAGTCGGCTGCATGAGAGGTATTTTCCTTATGTCCTCCCTGGTACCCCTACCCAAAGAACACCCCAAGAAGATGTCGTGTCTGCAGTAAACATGGATTTTGGCGTGACACATGCTTTTATTGTCCCTCCTGTCCTGACCAACCAGATCGGTGACTGTTTTAAATGCTACCACACACTAGTTGAGTATTAGCGTAGAGTACAGCACCATACAGTTCTAGGCACACGTACACAGGGTCTCGAAAGATGTGATGGCCATAAAATTTTGAGAGACCCTAATCTATAACATTCAGTTTACAGTTTTTTTACAGTTTTTATAAAAGTGAAAAAACAAACAAACAAAAAACACAAAAACACAAAAAAACTTAAATAAAAAATCCAAAAATAGTTGTGGTTGTATTTTTCTTCTCTCTCTATATTGTTCTCTCTCTTATGTTGGCTCTCTACTGTCCACTCTACTGTTCGCTCACTATTGTTCTATATCTACTGTTCTCTCTCTGTTTTATTTTTACTATGTTTTTATTGTATTTGCTTTGCAGGTATGGTATGGTATGTTATACTGTAATGTTTGTTTTATTGTTAACCATCCTTTGCTTAACAGGTACACCGTTCAGCTGCAGCATGGGTTTATTTATCTTGACAGCAACAGCGTTTGCTCCCACGATACATAAAGCTGTGACTCTAGTGCTGTCGGAGGTTATTTCCCCACCACAGTTAAAAAAAAAGAACATACAGTGGTGTGAAAAAGTGTTTGCCCCCTTCCTCATTTCCTGTTCCTTTGCATGTTTGTCACACTTAAGTGTTTCGGAACATCAAACCAATTTAAACAATAGTCAAGGACAACACAAGTAAACACAAAATGCAATTTGTAAATGAAGGTGTTTATTATTAAAGGTGAAAAAAAATCCAAACCATCATGGCCCTGTGTGAAAAAGTGATTGCCCCCCTTGTTAAAACATACTATAACTGTGGTTGTCCACACCTGAGTTCAATTTCTCTAGCCACACCCAGGCCTGATTATTGCCACACCGGTTCACAATCAAGGCATCACTTAAATAGGAGCTGCTTGACACAGTAAGGTCCACCAGAAGATCCTTAAAAGCTACACATCATGCCGAGACCCAAAGAAATTCAGGAACAATTGAGAAAGAAAGTAATTGAGATCTATCAGTCTGGAAAGGGTTATAAAGCCATTTCCAAAGCTTTGGGAATCCAGCGAACCACAGTGAGAGCCATTATCCACAAATGGCGAAGACATGGAACAGTGGTGAACCTTCCCAGGAGTGGCCGGCCGCCCAAAATTACCCCAAGAGCGCAGCGACGACTCATCTAAGAGGTCACAAAAGACCCCACAACAACGTCCAAGGAACTGCAGGCCTCACTTGCCTCAGTTAAGGTCAGCGTCCATGCCTCCACCATCAGGAAAAGACTGGGCAAAAATGGCCTGCATGGCAGAGTTCCAAGGAGAAAACCACTGCTGAGCAAAAAGAACATCAAAGCTCGTCTCAATTTCTCCACAACACATCTTGATGATCCCCAAGACTTTTGGGACAACATTCTGTGGACCGATGAGACAAAAGTGGAACTCTTTGGAAGGTGTGTGTCCAAGTATATCTGGGGTAGAAGGAACACTGCATTTCCGAAAAAGAACATTATACCAACAGTAAAATATGGTGGTGGTAGTGTGATGGTCTGGGGCTGTTTTGCTGCTTCAGGACCTGGAAGACTTGCCGTGATAAAAGGAACTATGAATTCTGCTGTCTACCAAGAGATCCTGAAGGAGAATGTCCGACCATCTGTTCGTGTACTCAAGCTGAAACGAACTTGGGTTCTGCAGCAGGACAATGATCCTAAACACACCAGCAAGTCCACCACCGAATGGCTGAAGAAAAACAAAATGAAGACTTTGGAGTGGCCTAGCCAAAGTCCTGACCTGAATCCTATTGAGATGTTGTGGTATGACCTTAAAAAAGGCCGTTCATGCTCGAAAACCCTCTAATGTAACTGAATTAGGACAATTCTGTAAAGATGAGTGGGCCAAAATTCCTCCAGGACGCTGTAAAAGCCTCATTGCACGTTATCGCAAACGCTTGGTTGCAGTTGTTGCTGCTAAGGGTGGCCCAACCAGTTATTAGGTTTAGGGGGCAATCACTTTTTCACACAGGGCCATGATGGTTTGGATTTTTTTTCACCTTTAATAATAAACACCTTCATTTACAAATTGCATTTTGTGTTTACTTGTGTTGTCCTTGACTATTGTTTAAATTGGTTTGATGTTCCGAAACACTTAAGTGTGACAAACATGCAAAGGAACCGGAAATGAGGAAGGGGGCAAACACTTTTTCACACCACTGTATATGCCAAAGCATACGGGCAGGGGTGGAGGAGCAATTTGCTCCTAACATTAGGGGCGGATTGCCCCATGCTTCTGCATATATTTTTTTAGGCACAAATTGCAATGTTTATGTTTTATTGTATTTGCTTTGCAGGTATGGTAAGTCCTCCTGTTATACTGTAATGTTACTTTGTTTTATTGTTAATCATTCATTTGCTTAGCAGGTACGCCATTCAGCTGCAGCACGGGTTTATTTATCTTGACAGCAACAGCATTTGCTCCCACAATTCTTCTTTTGGTCAACCTCCTCTGCTGAGCCAAGCATGTCAAGATCCTGACAACCATTTACATAACATTATTCCCACTTTCAATATAACCAATGATGGGGTTAGGTAACAATATTGCTTAAGATACCTGAGGTGGATGGAGAAACCCCTCACCGCCAGCCCGGGACAGTCAGAATACACTGATCAACAGCTGCAGCAGATTTTTTGTTATTGTTTTATTGTTAACCACTTGCCGACCGCTGCACGCCTATATACGTCAGCACAATGACAGTGGTGGGCAAATGGGCGTATCTGTATGTCCCCTTTAATTGTCAGGGCTAGCTGGCGCGCGCGTGCCTGCCGGGTACATCGTGACCGTGCCTACGGGACCTGCGGACTTGCTGTCTACCGGTGTCACAGCGATCGTGTCACGGAGCCGCAGAACGGGGAGATGCCTATGTAAAAAAGGCATTTCCCCGTTCTGCCTAGTGACATGACAGAGATCACTGCTCCCTGTCATCAGGAGCAGTGATCGCTGTCATGTGAGTGGTAGCCCCCCACAGTTAGAATCACTCCCTAGGACACACTTAACCCCTTGATCGCCCCCTAGTGTTTAACCACTTCCCTGCCAGTGTCATTTACACAGTAATCAGTGCATTTTTTATAGCACTGATCGCTGTATAAATGACAATGGTCCCAAAATAGTGTCAAAAGTGTCCGATGTGTCCGCCATAATGTTGTAGTCACGATAAAAATCGCAGATCGCCGCCATTACTAATAATAAAAAATTTATAATAAAAATGCCATAAAACTATCTCCTATTTTGTAGACGCTATAACTTTTGTGCAAACCAATCAATATACGCTTATTGTGATTTTTTTTTTACCAAAGATATGTAGAAAAATACATATCGGCTGAGGAAAACATTTTTTATTTATATATTTTTGGAGGATATTTATTATAGCAAAAAGTTAAAGATATTGCTTTTTTTTTTTCAAAAGTGTCGCTCTTTTTTTGTTTATAGTGCAATTGTCAGTTAAGGCGACGAATTGCCGAATCGCAAAAAGTTCACTGGTCAGGAAGGAGGTAAAATCTTCTGGGGCTGAAGAGATTAATATGTCCTTTCTGACTCCAAGTCCGATGTTGCTCCCCTTTTTTACATTATGGTATATAAAATTATTTAGCAGACATCTACAAACACAGTAGCAATATCCAGCGTGAGAAATTACATTCTTCCTACATTCTATTTTTCTAGTGTTAGCTTTCCTTCCCAGTTGTGTGCTTCTGTCTTACCTGTATGATATTATTATGAGTTATAACAGATCTAGCCCAGGAGCTAGATCTGTTCTAATTGTGTTAAAATGGGCGGTTTGTAGGGTTTCTTGATTAATAGCACATATTCCACGTGTCTTATACATATACCAGTTTAGACATTGGTTTCTTATGTTAAGACTTGCCCACAAAAATATCTGTTTTACTATATGACTTTCAAACATAGAGGATAATTTCATTAATGAATTGTATTGTATCAGAACAGCATTTTTTTTAACTTACATTTTTGATTTCACCCTGATCTGGGAACGTTGCACCCAACAGAGACAAATGGAGCCTGATTTGAGGAGGACCCTCTTGGATTTTGTCCACTGGATTTTATTCAACTGGCATCCTTTCTATAAAAAGCTTGCATTTAAAAAATAAAAAAGGTGTGTGCTTACCTAAATGATACCAGCCTAGCATGGTTGGTATTTCCATAGAAAAGAGGCTGTAAGTGGGTCCTTTTCCAATCCACCCGGAGATGCTGTCATTGATTTTAAACTTATTTTAAGACTACATTTGAAAAAAAAGTTTGAAACCGGTCGCAGACAGTGAAATTAGGAGCCTTCACTTCGGAAACCCAGGCAATTTCTTATGGAGTCCCTCAAGGATCACCATTGTCACCAGTACTCTTCAACATTTACATCCGGCCACTCTTCAAAATTATCAGCAAATCGGATCTATGCTACCACTCATATGCGGACGACACTCAACTGTACTTCCGTATCACCGGAAAAAAAGACCAATACCAGGAACTAGGAAAATGTCTCACAATGATAGATGACTGGATGACCACTAGCTCCCTCAAACTTAATGGGTCGAAAACAGAACTACTGCTCCTCAACGCTAACCGAAGTAAAATAACGAAGACGTCATGGATCCCACCAACCATCCTGGAACAGACCATCCTCCCAAGCACCAAAGCCAAAAGCCTCGGAGCCATCTTTGATTCAGAGATGACCATGGATGCACAAATAGGATCAGTAATCAGCGGATCCCATCATCTCCTCCGCATGCTTCGCAGACTCATCCCCTTCATCCCAGAAAAGGAGAAAGCAGTAGTAGTAGGAACCATCATCAATTCGCGGCTCGACTACGCAAACTCCCTCTACATAGGATTACCGGATTACCAGATTGCACGCCTACAAGTCATCCAAAACGCAGCAGCAAGATTAGTCACCGGAAAGAAACCCTGGGAATCCATTTCCCCATCCCTAAGGTCCCTTCATTGGCTCAAGGTAAAAGATAGGATCACATTCAAGACCCTCTGCCTCACCCACAAATGTACACAAGGAAATGCTCCACAATACCTTTGTGAGAAAATAGGAAAATACATACCGAATCGCAGACTTCGATCGACAGACCAATCTCCTTCTCATCCCCAAAGCCCGCTACAAATCGAAGGGAGAACGAAGATTCGCAGTACAGGGACCTCGGCTATGGAATGCGCTACCAAACGACATCCGCTTGGAAGAAAACCATCAGGCCTTCAGGAAAAAACTCAAGACCCACCTCTTCTAATACAGCAGGAAACAGGGGCAGACAAGCGCCTTGAGGCGATTCAGTTCACATTTGCAGCGCTATACAAATCATTCATTCATTCATTCATTCATAATGGTCACCATTAGTGTATCTGCTGATCCTAACCTTTGCTCTCCTGCTGAGGTAGAAAATTGAATCTTTAATACCAAACACTCCTGGGTGTGTTGGCTGTCTGCAGTTGCCTGTGTCTCCCAACTGGTTGCTGTATGCCACTAGTATTGTGGCCACTGGGGGGAATAAAAAAGGCTGCAAGGACAGCGCTAATGACTTAGCGGCAGGGGACAACCACAACAGTCACTGGGGAGACACAGGCATCTGAAACACCTGAAAGTGTTAAATGCTAAATATCTCTGCAAAAACTATAACTCAGCGGGATAATAAAGGTCACATTCATTGTGATGCTGATATAAGCCTGTATGACCTTACTGGGTGGGGGTTTATGTTTCACAACAACAGCCTAGCACTGATAGCCTTTGTATTCTTGCACAGCTACAGTCTCAGAATGGGTAGTGAAGGCTCTAGGAGGGTTGCTATCCACTTATGATGCGCTGGTAAAGGAATCTTTTAGACTCATTACCTGTTTACTAGGGTGCAGATATGTTCATTTTAAAAAATATCGTGTTAGTTTTAAAAACATTAAATAGAAAAACTGCACCCGTTGACTATTGTATTAATTTATTATTTATGAATAATTCCCAAGCTCCTGCCCCCATGCTGTCAAAGCTAATTAAATCAAGAAACTTTCCTACTACATTGTAACCATAAAATATCCAAGGAATCACTGGGGCTATAAGGACAGTCATGTGACTAATATATAATATGGTTACCCTTTGTCCTCATTTCCCAGGGCCAGGGCTGTGGGCTGTGGGCTGTGGGCCTTCAGGCACTCCTTCTCCTGGGCCAGGGCCTCCAGGCCCCCCTCTCCTAGTCCGAGGCCTCCAGGTACTCACCTAGTCCGGACCTCCAGGCACCCCTTCTCCCAGTCCTGGCCTCTAGGCACCCCCTCTCCTAGACTGGGACTTTCACCTAAGAACCACAAGTCCCTAAGAACCACACTGCCCGCCCCCCCCCATGCTCTCGCCCACAGGACACAAAGCTCCCCCCTCCACTTACCCCCTAGTACAGTGCTTCCCCCACACTCTTGTACTCCCCAGAATGCCCCCCCCCTCCTATCCCTTCAGTACACAGAGTTCCCCCTTCCTCCCACCCTCTAGCTCCCCTAGTACACAGAGCTCACCCCTCCATTACAGAGCTCCCCAAACCCTAGCTCCCCCAGAATAGAGATTCACCCTCCTCCTCATCAGTACACAGCATTCTCCCAACACACAAAGCTCCCACCACTTCCTAGTCCCACAGTATACAGAGCTCCCCCCACCTCCAGCTCAATTTTCCCCAAAGTACAGTGCTACTGCAGAGCGCTCAATGCTTAGCCTCCTGGCAGCTGCTTCTCTTGAACTGAGGAGCGGATGCGCTGTCACTTGAGGCCCCCTGTCATATGTAAACACAGAATAAGTGCAGGAAGCTGCTTCTGTGTTTACAAGTGACAGAGGCCAGTGGGGAGCTCGGGGCTAGTGCTGGAGGTGTGGTACATAGTACTGCCACACTCCAGATGGAAAAAAGCCCTGCTGACAGGAGTGACACTGCAGTCACTGCTGTCAGTGAGAGGCAGAGAGAGGTGAGCTTCCAGTGTGCCCCCGCCAAGTACAGACAGCACCTGGAGCAGATGTCCCTTCTGCCCCCCCGTCCTGGCCCTGCTCCCACTCCCAGTAGACAAAGCTCACCCCTCCCCCCACCCCCAGTAACTAACAGCATTTATTGTTAGTGACCACAGTAATGATCTCCAGTTTTGGTGTCAGTGACTGCAGTAATAACCCCCAGCATTTGTCACTTACAGTAATACAGTAATAATAACATCTAGCATTGGTGTCAGTGACTACAGTAATAACCCCCTCCCCACATGAATCATCCACCACGACATTAATACATGCATTGGTGTTCAGTGCTATGCTTCTTAAAACTCTTTATTAGTAGTCAGTGGCAATACTGTTAACCCCCTTAAACTCTTTCCAGCATTGCTGGTCAGTGTCATTGTTATTAACCCTTTTCCCCATGCATTAGTGGTCTGTGGTAATTAAGCTCTTTCCCCTGCATTAATGGCCAAAGACAGTGTTTTTTTTTAACCCCTTCCCTCTGAAATTGGTGATCAGTGACAGTGTTATTTAACCTTTTCCTTCTGTATTGATCCCCTCCTACACACACATTGGTGGCCAGTGAAGAATTGTATTGCTCAGCTAGCAACACACTAACATTGCAAACTGAGGGTGGGAATGGGTTTGGCAAAAGGCAGGCTCAGCGGGCACAGCTGCAGCCACCACTAGGAATGTGGGAGAGGAGAAGGTATGACTAGTGGGCTGCTCTTCTGCCTCTGCTAGTGCTTTAACCTATGACATGTTGTAGCCACAAGGCATCACTGCTATTGTGAGCAGTAGGTGAGTGCACAGTGGGCTCCATACTCCTTTGGGCCCATGTGCGCTGCACACACTGCCCGCATTACTGCTGTACCACTGTGCCCAAGGCATTTTATCTTTATAACTTGAATTTTTGCCTCTTGTGGCAAAAGTCTGTGACAAATTGTTTCAGGGCATGTTTAAAATTGGGATGTGATTGTGTGGGTGTGGTTACAAATGAGCATGGGAATTCATTTAAAAAATTTGGTAACTTTAATCTATAGAATATCAAAATCTTTACTGTTTTCCCTTTCCTGTTTCCCTCTCGCAAGAAATGCAATTCTGCAATGTGTCTTTATGTCATGATAGTGAACCATGAGCCGCACAAGTATCATAGTTACCCAGCTTACAAGCAACCAGCCCCCCGACAAGTGCATATTAGAGGTGCAGATTTTCACAAATTTCTATATCTTAGCCTTAGCTTTAGTTCTACACTGTGAATCTGTTTATAACTGTACAATTCTTTGCAAGTGCAGACTTCTAACACACTTTGAACAAAAACGTTCAATAAAATTGTTTTTCCAAACTTAATGCCATACATTTTTCTATGACCACACAAAGTGACAAATGACTTGAAAGTTGTGGTTTGAAAAAGAAAAGAGGATGAAGTTTCATCCTCATAGAGAACAACAGCCACATCTGGGGATAAAAAGAAATGTTTGCAAATTTGATGTTTCATCTGTTTCATCCATATTGGAAAGCAATGCCATGTTAGTGGGTGCAATCTGAGCCTCATATTGCAAACACTAATAGCAAGTGGGAAACATTCTTCATTTATATAAAACAGTTTTGAGCACAAACTATAGGCAATTATAAATTGTGTTTAATTCCAGAGTATATAAAACTTCAAAATTAGTGCCAGAGCTCCAAAGGAAAGATCCCAACACTGCCTCCAGTGTCTTGAACCACTGTAATAATACCAATCTGCTTACCAGACTGCCATGACCCTCAATAAAGAGTGGTCAAAAACCACCTTTTAGTTGTCACACTTAAGCGCACCCCTCTCATCTCAGACTCCAAAAGGATGAGATGGCTAGAGATGAAAGACTCCAGGATCCAAGTATGGTATGCAGTGCCTTTAAGAGCTCCTTCCAATTAGCCGCATAAGCCT
The DNA here is from genome assembly GCA_028564925.1 of Lithobates sylvaticus. Lineage (NCBI taxonomy): Eukaryota > Metazoa > Chordata > Amphibia > Anura > Ranidae > Lithobates > Lithobates sylvaticus. The sequence continues at coordinate 291,586,971 of CM053026.1, forward strand.
CAAACACAGGTCTCAATATGGACTGGATCAAACCTCATAACAATGTAAAACAATTCCCCATAGTGCAGAAAAATGTAAAACCCAATACGTATAACCATTGCACTCACAAACATATGCAGAAACATGCGCAAGAAAAAATCCCACAAAATGTCCGTGGCGTCTGGCGTGGTGACGTCATACATTCATAGTCCTGTTTGACACATTTCATCATCAATTGGCATCATCAGAGGTGCCTCTTTTGGACTTTTTTTTATCTTTATGTTTAACCACTTAAGCCCCGGATCATTAGGCTGCCTAACGACCAGAGGACTTTTTACAATTTGGCACTGTGCTGCTTTAACTGGTAATTGCGCGGTCATGCAATGTTGTACCCAAATTAAATTTGCGTCCTTTTTTCCCCACAAATTGAGCGTTCTTTTGATGGTATTTGATTGCCTCAGAAAAGACAGAATATTTTGAAAAAAATATATATTTTCTACTTTTTGTTATAAGAAAAATCCAACAAACTCAATTTTAGTCATACATTTAGGCCAAATGTATTCAGCCACATGTCTTTGGTAAAAAAAAATGTCAATAAGCATATATTTATTGGTTTGCGCAAAAGTTATAGCGCCTACAAACTAGGGTACATTTTCTGGAATTTAGACAGCTTTTAGTTGATGACTGCCTATCTCATTTCTTGAGGTGCTAAAATGGCAAGGCAGTACAACCCCTCCTCCCAAATGACCCCATTTTAGAAAGTAGACACCCCAAGGAAATTGCTGAGAGGCATGTTGAGCCTATTGAATATTTTTTTTTTTTGTCCCAAGTGATTGAATAATGGCAAAAAGTTGTCACTAAATTATATATTGCTCACACATGCTATGGGCATATGTGGAATTACACCACAAAATACATTCTGCTGCTTCTCCTGAGTACGGGGATGTGTGGGACTTTTTGGGAGCCTAGCCACGTACGGGGCCCCGAAAACCAAGCACCGCCTTCAAGATTTCTAAGGGCGTAAATTTTAGATTTCACTCCTCACTACCTATTCCAGTTTTGAAGGCCATAAAATGCCAAGATGGCACAACCCCCCCCCCCAAATGACCCCATTTTGGAAAGTAGACACCCCAGGCTATTTGCTGAGAGGGCATGTTGGGCCCATGGAATATTTTATATTTTGCCACAAGTTGTGGGAAAATTACAAACTTTTTTTTTTTTTTGCACAAAGTTGTCACTAAATGATATATTGCTCACACATGCCATGGGCATATGTGGAATTACACCCAAAAATACATTCTTCTGCTTCTCCTGAGTACGGGAATACCACATGTGTGGGACTTTTTGGGAGCCTAGCTGTGTACAGGGACCCCGAAAACCAATCACCGCCTTCAGGATTTCTAAGGGCGTACATTTTTGATTTCACTCCTCACTCCCTATCACAGTTTTGATGGCCATAAAATGCCAAGAGAGCACAACCCCCCCCCCCCCCCAAATGACCCCATTTTGGAAAGTAGACACCCAAGTTATTTGCTGAGAGGCATGGTGAGTATTTGTTTTTGAAAATGAAGAAAGAAAAGACATTTTTTTTTTCTTTTTTCAATTTTCAAAACTTTGTGACAAAAAGCGAGATCTGCAAAATACTTACCATACCTGGCCTCTGAAACTGTGATAGGCAGTGAGGAGTGAATTCAAAAATTTACACCCCTAGAAATCCTGAAGGCTTTGCTTGGTTTTCGGGTCCCGTACGCGGCTAGGCTTTACATGCTCAGGAGAAGCAACAGAATGTATTTTGGGGTGTAATTCCACATATGCCCATGGCATGTTTAAAATAAATAGACAACTTTGTGCAAAAAAAATTAATAAATTAAAAAAAAAATTGTGTCTACTTTCCAAAATAGGGGTCATTTGGGGGGGGGGGGGGGGTTTGAATTGTCCTGGCATTTTATGCACAACATTTAGAAGCTTATGTCACACATCACCCACTCTTCTAACCACTTGAAGACAAAGCCCTTTCTGACACTTTTTGTTTACAAAAAATGTTTGCAAGAAAATGACTTTGAACCCCCAAACATTATATATATTTTTTAAAGCAAAGGCCCTACAGATTAAAATGGTGGGTGTTTCATTCTTTTTTTCACACAGTATTTGCGCAGCGATTTTTCAAACGGATTTTTTTGCAAAAAACACACTTTTTTTATTTTAATGCACTAAAACACACCATATGGCCCAAATGTTTGATGAAATAAAAAAGATGATCTTATGCTGAGTACATGGATACCAAACACGACATGCTTTAAAATTGTGCACAAACTACAGTGGCGACAAACTACACACATTAAAAGCCTTTACAGGTTACCACTTTAGATTTACAGAGGAGGTCTACTGAGGTCTATATTTAAAGCCAGACCGACGCTTGCGTTTGCCTTTGCGTGAGAGCAGGGGGGGGGGCAGGGGTGCTTTTTTATTTTAATTATATTTTTTTTTTGCTTTTTTATGTTATTTTTAAACTGTTCCTTTCATTTTTTTTATTTTTTTTTATCATTTTTATTTTTATCTCAGGGAATGTAAATATCCCCTATGACAGCAATAGGTGGTGACAGGTACTCTTTTTTGAAAAAATTGCGGTCTACTAGACCCTATATCTCTCCTCTGTCCTCAAAGCATCTGACCACACCAAGATCGGTGTGATAAAATGCTTTCCCAATTTCCCAATGGGTCTTTTTACATCCTGGCGAAATCTAAGTCATGAAATGCTCGTAGCTTCCGGCTTCTTAGGCCATAGAGATTATTGAAGCTGTTCTGATCTGTGATCCGCTCTATAGTCAGCTGGCAGAACCACCGGCTGCATTCTCAGGTTCCCTGTTGGGACAGGAGAGCCAGAGAAAACCAAGGAAGATGGTGGGGGGGGGGGGGGAGACATTCCCTCCCACTGTTTGTAAAAGCAGTCTAGAGGCTAATTAGCTGCTAGGATTGCTTTTACATGAAAGCCGACCGCTGGCTGAAAAGAATGATACCAAGATGATACCTAAACCTGCAGACATCATTCTGGTTATAACCACTCAAATTCCAGCAACATTCCAGTATGTTGCTGGTCCTTGTTGGGCATATATTGTAATATTTTTTTTCATGCAGCCTGTGGGCTGAACGAAATAAAGAGATTGATCGGTGGGTATGCCCACCAGAATACCTCCCTTCATCCACCCACTTCTAATGATGGGCATACATGCACCATTTAGTTTTTAACTGTGGTGGTGAAATCACCTCCGACAGCGATGGAGTCATGGCTTTATGTATCGTGGGAGCAAACGCTGTTGCTGTCAAGATACATAAATCTGCACTGCAACTGAATGGCGTACCTGCTAAGCAAATGATGGTTAACAATAAAGCAAAGTAACATTATAGTATAACAGTAAGACATACCATACCTGCAAAGCAAATACAAAAAATAAAACATAGTAAAAAATGAAACATTTTTAACGCAATCTGTGCCTAAAAATATATATATATATGCCGACCCATGGGGGCATCCGCCCCAAAAGCTAGGAGCAAATCGCTCCTCCGCCCCTGCTGCCCCCATGCTTCGGCATATATGCTCTTTTTTTAACTGTGGTGGTGAAATCACCTCCGACAGCGCTGGTGTCACGGCTTTATTTATCGTGGGAGCAAACGCGGTTGCTGTTAAGATAAATAAAGCTGAATGGCGTACCTGAAAACAAAAAAATGGTTAACAATAAAACACAGTAAACAGTAAATTATAAAAAAATTACATACCTGAAAAGCAAACATGTTAAAACATAATAACAATAAAACATGGCAGAATAGAATACAGTAAAAAAGAGCAGAACAACAGAGATATAATAGAGAGAGACAGAGCAATAAAATGACAACAATTTTTTTTTTTGTGTTTTTTTTTTACACTTTTTTTTTGTAACTGTAACTGTTGTAACTGTAACGGTTCCAGGTTCGGGTCTCTCAAAATGCGATGGCATCTTGGGAGACCCTGTGAAAGTGTGCCTAATCTGTGCAGTGCTGTACCCTACACTAATACTCAACTAGTGTATGGTAGCGTTCAAAACATTCACCAATGCAAAGACCAGGACAGGAGGGACAATAATAAAGGGTGTCACGCCTATATCCGCGCTTGCTGCAGACACAACATCTTCGCCAGGTTCGTTGGGTAGGGGTACTCGGGAGGACATAAGGAAACTGCCTCTCGTGCAGCCGGCTTAATGCATTTGGATTGGGAAGATGAGGTGGAGCACCGTCTGGAAACAGAAGGGCTCTGGCGATCTCTTCCTGGAATTTAAGGAAGGATCCAGTAGCCAAATGAAATAAATAAACAGACACTTTTTTGTACCAGCGTCTGGCTTTACAGACAACTAGGTACAGCGCCAACAGCTGGTCGTTCACCCCTCCCATATTTTGGTTATATTCGTGGACACAGAGGGGTTTCTCCACAACACCAGTCGCCGTAGTAATTTGGACCGTCGTGTCTGCATGAAGGGAGGTAAGAATGAAAACATTCTTATTATTCCTCCACTTATAGCATAGCGAGCAAGTTTTTACACTGCAAGGAGGCTCTCTCCCCCAGCCTAAGATGGGAATCTACAAGCTGCTGGGGAAAGCACCGGGGATTAGATCGCACAGTGCCACATGCTCCAATCTGATGATCAAACAAGTGACTAAAAAGTGGCATGCTCGTGTAATAATTGTCCACGTACAAGTGGTACCCCTTTCCGAATAAGGGTGACACCAAGTCTCACACAATCTTGCCAGTGCTCCATATGTATCCTGGGCAGTTCGGTGGCTCTACGTGGCTATCTTTTCCCTCGTAAACCACAAAACTACATGTATAGCCTGAGGCCCTGTCACAGAGCTTATACATCTTGACCCTGTATCTGGCACGCTTGCTGGGAAGATACTGTTTGAAAGACAATCGGACAGAAAACGTAATCAGGGACTCATCAACGCAAACTTGATGGGGAGTAAACAAGTCTGCAAAACGTTGGTTGAAGTGGTTTACGAGGGGCCGAATTTTGTAGAGCCGATCTTATCCAGAGTCTCCACGAGGACGGCAGAGTTCATTGTTGTTGAAATGCATGAACCGCAAGATCTGCTCATATCGTGCCCTGGTCATGGAGGCAGAGAATACGGGCAAATGGTAAATTGGGTCAGTGGACCAATTTGACCGCAACATACTCATTTTAACTATGCCCTTGTTGAGGGAAAGGCCCAGAAAGATCTTAAATTCGGAAACCGTATGTCAGGGATCAGATTGGAGACTGAGTTGACGAGGTCGGCCTCTCTTATATCTCTTGTCCTGGCTCCGCTGAAGGTGAAACAGAGGAAGCCAAAGGGCAAGAGGGACACGAGTGCCTGAAGAGGATGATCCCAGATGGGCTGCTTGTCAGGATCCAGAAGTCTGGAATGAGCTGTGGTGTGCAGAGCAGGAACAGAAGGCAGCCAGGCAGGTAACCGGGTTTTAACTGAAGCCAGGGACTTAGACAGGAGCAGGGTCTCAGGAACAGCCGGGTTCGTCAGCAGGCGGGCAGCGCCGTACCAATTCATCAGACAGAAGCAGGGTCAAACAGGAAGCTGGGATCAGAACCAGTAATCAGGGGTATGGAGAAGTCCAGGAGCAAGGTCGAGGATAGCCAGGGGTTCAGCAATGGGAATCAATCAGGCAAGGCAAGGATCACTAGGTACGGGTACGGGACAGCTGAAGATCAGTCAGCAAGATGCTGGGGACAAGGCTCCCCTTAAATAGGCCATCTGGCGCCACGGGGAATTAGGGGCGTGTGCGCGCATGTGTGTACGCATGTGTGCGCGCTAGAGCTCGGGCATCCGTGCATGTGTGTGCGCATGTGCGCGCACCCCCGCGCGCCTGCGCAAGCCTGTTAGCCATTCTATGGGAAAGACTATGCACTTGCGCACAGCTATGCGCAAAGCATCTCACAGGAATTCCCTGACATTGCCTCTCCCTTAGGGGCAGCCTCCGGATGCCCACAAGAGACCGTTTCTCAGGGTGAAGGCGGAGGTAGGCTTGAATTAACCGGGGAGCGTGGACATTAGAGGCTGGTTCCCAGGAATTGTCCTTAGGGCCGTAACCTTTCCACTTGATGAGAAATTGAGTTCGACCTCCCCTTTTCCTACAGTCCAGAACAGCCTCAACCTCATATTCATCACTTCCTTCGACCAGTAATGGGGCAGGAGCTTCAGTATCCTGATTCGGGAAGGGATTAGAAACCGCTGGTTTCAGCAGCGAGATGTGGAACACAGGATGAATCTTTAAACTGTTTGGTAAGGACAATTTAAATGCCACAGGGTTGATACCTTTCTTAATGGAGAAGAGACCCAGGAATCTTAGGCCAAGCTTCTTTGAAGGGCATTTCAACCTTAGGTTAGCTGTAGACAGTAAAACCTTGTCTCCTGGTTTCAAATTCAGGTTCCCCCTCCTTTTCCTATCAAAAAATTTCTTATTAGCTGCCTGTAATTTCAGGATAGTCTCTCGCAAGAGTTGATTATTGGTTTTGAAAAAGTCCAGTCTCTCTTGCACAGCCGGTACTGAAGATTCCTTGGGAACATCGGATAGAAAGGAAGGGTGATACCCGTAATTGACAAAGAAGGGTGACTGTTTGATGGCAGAATGAACTGAATTATTATATGCAAATTCTGCCAAAGGGAGGAGGGACACCCAATCATCCTGGGAAAATGACGAAAAGCATCTCAAGTATTGTTCAAGGGACTGATTTGTCCTTTCGGTCTGACCGTTAGTCTGCGGATGATACGCAGATGAGAGACAGAGTTCAATTTTTAGCGCTTTACAGAGGGCCTTCCAAAATTTGGAGGTAAACTGAACCCCACGATCCGAAGTGATACTTGCTGGGATGCCATGCAGCCTTACGATTTCTTTGATAAAAGCAGAGGCGGTTTCAGAAGCAGAGGGGGTTCCTTTTAACGGTACTAAACAAGCTATTTTAGAGAAGCGATCCACTATAACAAAGATAGTAGTGAATCCTTCAGATGGGGGAAGTTCTACAATAAAATCCAAGGAAATCATGTTCCAAGGTTTTTCGGGTACAGGAAGAGATTCTAACAACCCCCAGGTCTTGGCACGATCAGACTTGTTTCTGAGACATACAGAACAAGACCTAACATAATCCCTACAATCCTTTAATAGATTGGGCCACCAAAAGGAACGGGATACTAGGTCAGAGGTTTTGTGGATCCCAAACTGCCCGGCAAGGGGGTGATCATGGCACTTCTTAAGGATGTGGACTCTAAATTGCTCAGGAATAAAAATGTGTTCCTTGTGGAAGAAGAGCTCATTCTTTGGCTGAAGATGCAGATCCAGAGGAGGAGGGTGATTAGCCACTGTCTCCTTGATTTGGGACATCACATTTTCTGGTAGGAGTAGAAAGTTCTTGGCAAGTAGGATGGTGTCAGGTTCGGGAGGTGGGGCCGACTCAGAGAACATATGTGAGAGAGCGTTGGGTTTACCGTTCTTGGACCCAGGGCGGAAAGTAAGATGAAAGTTGAAGCGTGAAAAGAATAGCGCCCATCTGGCCTGTCGGGGTCTTAGGTGTCTGGCAGTCCTTAAATACTCCAAATTTCTGTGATCTGTAAATATAAGGATAGGATGCGCCGCCCCTTCCAACAGATAGCGCCATTCCTCCAAGGCGGCTTTAATAGCTAATAGTTCACAATCTCCTACGTCATAGTTCAATAACATATAGGCGTAGGAACTCTCGATGGCCGGTAGAAGAAATGCAAAGGATCGGAACCATTTCCTGCGTTACTGGGCCAGACTTGATACCAGAACCATCAGCAAGATGTACCACAAACCCTTGCTTCTTAGTGCAAAGAGGGAGGTTGTGCTGGGCTGCGAAACTAGAGTCCATAAAGCAGCTGCAAGCACCAGAGTCAATAATTGCGGAGACAAGGATGGTCCTTCCAGCAAGTTGTAAGTGGCAAGGAAGGGTTAGGTGAACCCGATCAGTCCCAGAAAGGTGCATTGTGTGGATCCAGTTAGAAGGAGCCTTGCAAGGCCTTACAGGACAGGTTCGCAGATAGTGGCCGGTGTCACCACAGTAGAAGCAGAGGTCAGAGTGCTGACGACGGAGGCGTTCGGCTGTAGACAGAGAGGGTCTCAAGAAACTCTTCCGACAAGGGACCCGGGGTGACCTAATCTTGTCACGGGAGAGACAGGAGCTGATATTTAGAGATCTGGGGCAAGTCAAAGAGTCTCTATGGGTTCTTTCAGACTGGCGCTCCCGTAACCGTCGGCCAATCAGAATGACAAGATTGACTAAGTCCTCCAAAACAGGAGGTACTTCAACTCTGGCAAGTTCATCTTTAATGGCATCAGATAAGCCCAAGTGGAACTGATAGTGAAGAGCTGCTTGGTTCCATTCTGTATTGGTGCTTCAGAGATGGAAATCAGTCACATAATTTTCCACAGGTCTCTTACCCTGCCGTAATTTGCTAAGTTCTTGCTCAGCAGTCTGTCTGCAGAAGGGGTCAGCATACAACTGAGACATGGCAGAGAAAAAAGAGTCCATAGAGGCTAGGGCAGGGTCAAGCTGCTCACGAAGTTGAAAGGCCCAGGATTGGAGCTCATCCAGAAGGAGAGAGATAATGAATCCCACCCTGACATCCTGCGTGGCAAAGGTTCATGGCAAAAGCGAGAAATAAAGTTCACATGCGTTTCGGAAAGTCCTGAATTTCCTGCGGTCTCCGGAGAAGCGTTTGGGAATAGGCACTCGGGGTTCAGGGGGAAGGCAGGTTCCACCGGATGTGTAGATCTCCATCTGAGTAGCTACGTCTGCAGTAACAGGAATACCCGAAAATGGCAAAGTCTCTGTGTCGGCTAGCAATCGATCTTCCATGCAGCTTAGGTCCACTTGCAATCCTTGTACAATGTGCGTTAGGGCCGTGATCGATTGGAAAAAGTCCTCAGGTGGAGAGGCCTCCCTTTCAGACTCCATTACTGGCTGACTGATACTGTCAGGGATCAGATTGGAGACTGAGTTGACGAGGTCGGCCTCTCTTATATCTCTTGTCCTGGCTCTGCTGAAGGTGAAACAGAGGAAGCCGAAGGGCAAGAGGGACACGAGTGCCTGAAGAGGATGATCCCAGATGGGCTGCTTGTCAGGATCCAGAAGTCTGGAACGAGCTGTGGTGTGCAGAGCAGGAACAGAAGGCAGCCAGGCAGGTAACCGGGTTTTAACTGAAGCCAGGGACTTAGACAGGAGCAGGGTCTCAGGAACAGCCGGGTTCGTCAGCAGGCGGGCAGCGCGATACCAATTCATCAGACAGAAGCAGGGTCAAACAGGAAGCCGGGATCAGAAACCAGTAATCAGGGGTATGGAGAAGTCCAGGAGCAAGGTCAAGAATAGCCAGGGGTTCAGAAATGGGAATCAATCAGGCAAGGCAAGGATCACTAGGTACGGGTACGGGACAGCTGAAGATCAGTCAGCAAGATGCTGGGGACAAGGCTCCCCTTAAATAGGCCATCTGGCGCCAAGGGGAATCAGGGGCGTGTGCGCGCACACGTGTGTGCGCATGTGTGCGGCATTCGGGCATGTGTGTGCGCACGTGCGCGCACCCCTGCGCGCATGCGCACGCCTGTTAGCCATTCTATGGGAAAGACTATGCGCTTGCGCACATCTATGCGCAAGGCGTCTCACAGGAATTCCCTGACACCGTAATTGGTCTCCAATCTCTGGCAAGGGAGGACTGGGGATTAGCAGCAATGTATTGACCAACATACAAATTGCATACAAATTGCTTTGGTCCACAATAGATCTATATGGATCTTCGGTGAAAAACAACGAATTAAAATCAAGTGACGTAAAATCAACTGTTTCCACCTGAATGCCAGGTTGGCCAGTGAATGTGGGAAGTACGGGTGCTGCAGAAGTGGGTGGTTCCCAATTAGGACTGGAAAATGCAGCAGGAAGAGCACTATGGGCTAGACTGGCCTGTCTTTGTCTTCTTCTTGGTGGCAGACACTCATCAGCTTGAGCTGCACTTATGGGACTTGCCACGTCACCACGTGTTACTGCAGTGCTGGTTTGACTACGACCAGGGTGTACTAAGCCGCTGGTGCTTGCCAGTTCACCAGAAGGAATAGCGGTGCTAGTACTTCTCTGCTCCATACGAGAGCCCTCAGGTTCTTGCACCTCAACAGAAGAAGAAGATCGGGGTCTGGTACGTCTGACCTTGGCAGGAACCACGACTCCATCGTCAGAGCTATCTGTCATGGAGCCGCTGTCATCTACAGGATCATATTCTGAGCCTGAATCTGAGAGATGAGTGACTTCCTCTTCACTATCTGTCATGCTCAGAAACGTGTAGACCTCTTCACTAGTGTACCTTCGATTTGCCATTTTGGGCTCTAAATTTAGTGGTTCACTAGTGACACTCACAGGTAAAAAAGCTCCTGACTGTTAGCGACTGATTCAAACGCTACCAAAAAAACTGTTAGCGATCGCAAGGATCCGGCCTGACTTTCCGAACCCTGCATTTGTGTTTGTTGTGTTTTGTCAGTGACAGTGATTGATACTGCACTAGGGTGGGCTGGGCAGAGGGGCAAAACGCAGGTGCTAGCAGGTATCTGGACTGACGCTAGTATAGATCTGATCAGGTTAGATATTAATCCGTTCAGATACTATACCACTAAGGGAGGTGTATGCTGCGTGCGTGGGTGTTAGCGGTACGGGCATTAACCTGACGCTGCCTGGGGTGACGCAGACCCTTAAACTGATATCACCCGCCGGGCGATCAGGGGGTTAAACCTTTATTAGGTAATAAACGGCGGGTGCCCTGACACTATAAAAAACAAACTAACTAACTAGCGTCACCTGTAACAGTTATACAGTGATCACTGGTGAAAGGGTTAACTAGGGGGCAATCAGGGGGTGAAAACCTGTAATAGGTAGTATATGGGGGTATCTGACGCTATAAAAAGCTGACGGTGAACCAAATACTTACCTGGCTAACTAGCGTCACCTGTGACACTGATACAACGATCAGAAAAAATATTGCTTAGTGACACTGGTGATAGGGGGTGATCAAGGGGTTAAACCTATATTAGGGGGGGTACCCTAGACCTAAAGGGTCCTACCACTAACTGCCCTACCACTTATAACAGTCACAAATGACACCAATACTGCTAATCAGTAAAAAAAACTGCTATTGGTGTCAGTGTGACAGGGGGTGCAGGGGGGTGACCGGGGGGTGATTGGGGGGTGATTTGTGTGTCTGCCTGTTCTACTGTTAGTGTAGTGTTGGTGCAAACTTACTTGATGTCTTCTCTCCTCGGCGCCGGAACGAAAAGACCGACACGAGGTGAGATGACATCACTTCCTCTGCTTCTGTTTACATTACAGAAGCAGAGGAAGCTTCTCATTCGCCAGGAGCAATCGCGATGGGGGTGGCCATGAATCAGTGGCCTCCCCCTCATCACGGATCGCTCCTGGAGGGATGCCGACAGCCTCGGGAACCCGCAGGAGGGGAGTAACGTACCCATACGTTACTCTGCCTGCCTGTGCCATTCTGCCGCAGTATATCTACGTGAGGCAGTCGGCAAGTGGTTAAGCGATGCATTGTGTTTTATATTATTTATTATTATTATTATACAGGATTTATATAGCTCCAACAGTTTGCACAGCACTTTACAACGTGAGGGCAAACAGTACAGTTATAATGCAATTCAATACAGGAGGAATCAGAGGGCCCTGCTTGTTAGAGCTTACAATCTAAAAGGGAGGGCCAAGTGATACAAAAGGTAATAACTGTGGGGGATAAGCTAATGGAGAAAATAAAAGTACAGTTGTTAGGTGGAGGCAGGATAGGCTTCTCTGAAGAGAAAGGTTTTCAGGGATCGCCTAAAAGTGGATAGAGTAAGAGATGGTCAGACAAATTGGGGTAGGGAATTTCAAATGATAGGAGAGGCTCGGAAGAAGTCCTGGTGGCGAGCATGGGAGGAGGTGACAAGGGAACTAGAGAGCAGGAGGTCTTGGGAGGAACCAAGAGAATGATTTGGTTGGTATTTGGAGACTAGGTTAACGAGGTAGCTGGGGGCTAATTTGTGGATGGCTTTGTAAGTTATTTTTAGTATTTTGAGTTTAATTAGTTGCTTGAGTGGCAGCCAATGGAGGGATTGGTAGAGAGGGGTAACAGACGCTGGGTGATTTGTAAGGTGGATGAGTCTAGCAGCAGTTCATGATGGACTGAAGGGGAGCCTATGTATAGGTAAGCCAGGGGGTTGGGAGAGATGCAATAGTTGAGGCGAGAGATAACAAGGGAGTGGATTAGGAGCTTTGTGGTGTCATTGGTTAGGAAGGAGCATATTTTGGAGGTGTTGCAGAGGTTTAGGCGCCAAGCTTTGGAAAGTGATTGGATGTGAGGATAAAAGGAGAGTTCAGAGTCCAGGATTACACCTAGCATTCTGGCATGCAGGATGGGTTGATGGCTGTGCCATTGATCTTGACAAAGAAGTCAGGTGAAGGAGAACATGGGGAGGAAATATTATGAGCTCTGTATTGGACAGGTTGAGTTTGAGAAAGTGGTGATGCGTGAGGAGACTGATGTTGTGAGCAGTGGCGGAATTATAGGGGTCGCAACAGTCGCAAGTGCGACTGGGCCCTGTAGTTCTCCGCCACTTCAGGGGGCCCGCCGGCCGGCCGCCCGCCCGCCCGCCGGACTGAAGGGCCCACCCACCTGACTGTCAGGGCCCCGGGGCCCGGGGTGTGTGCGGCCGCTGCGGGGTGATTCACAATTTCACAGTCAGTCTGTGATAACCGTGGAGACTAGTTCATTTCATGCCATGGGGAGGGAGGGGGGCTTTCACCCACTGCGAGGGGAGAGAGAAGCGCTCTGAGACTGTGTGGGCTCCGCCCCCGCCTATCCAGAGGCAGGAAACTAAAAGAAAAACTCAGACCAATACAGTGAAGGCGGGGGAGGAGCTTTCTGAGGCAAGGCATTCTGGAGGAGCCTCGAGGCACGCCTGTGGAGGAACTTTGCGACCGCGACGTCACGTGGAGATACTTGGGGGAATCGATCGATTGATTGGCGGCCGGTAAGTCACCGTTTTACATTCCAATCGACCGATCCCAACCTCTGCCACCACCCCCCCCTTCAGACTGTGCCACCACCCCCCCTCCACAGTGCCACCACCCCCCCCTCCAGACTGTGCCACCCCCCCCCCCCCCCCCCCTCACTGTGCCATCACCCCCCCCCCCTCCAGACTGTGCCATCACCCCCCCCTCCAGGCTGTGCCACCACCCCCCTCCCCCCCCCCCTCCAGGCTGTGCCATCACCCCCCCCTCCAGGCTGTGCCATCACCCCCCCCTCCAGACTGTGCCACCACCCCCCTCCACAGGGCCACCACCCCCCTCCAGACTGTGATACCACCCCCCCCCAGTGCCACCACCCCCCCTCCAGACTGTGCCACCACCCCCCCTCCAGACTGTGCCATCCCCTCCCCTCCACAGTGCCACCACCCCCCCTCCAGACTGTGCCACCACCCCCCCTCCACAGTGCCACCACCCCCCTCCAGACTGTGATACCACCCCCCCCCCAGTGCCATCACCCACCCCCCCCCCCTCCAGACTGTGCCACCACCCCCCCTCCAGACTGTGCCACCACCCCCCTCCACAGTGCCACCACCCCCCCCCCTCCAGACTGTGCCACCACCCCCCCCCCCCCAGACTGTGCCACCACCCCCCCCCCCTCCAGACTGTGCCACCACCCCCCCCTCCAGACTGTGCCACCACCCCCCCTCCTCCAGACTGTGCCATCACCCCCCCCCCTCCAGACTGTGCCACCACCCCCCCCCTCCAGACTGTGCCATCACCCCCCCTCCTCCACAGACTGTGCCACCACCCCCCCCCTCCAGACTGTGCCACCACCCCCCCCTCCAGACTGTGCCACCACCCCCCCTCCAGACTGTGCCACCCCCCCCCTCCAGACTGTGCCATCACCACCCCTCCACAGTGCCACCACCCCCCCTCTAGACTGTGCCACCACCCCCCTCCAGACTGTGCCACCACCCCCCCTCCAGACTGTGCCACCACCCCCCCTCCAGACTGTGCCATCACCCCCCCTCCAGACTGTGCCACCCCCCCCCTCCAGACTGTGCCACCCCCCCCCCCCTCCAGACTGTGCCATCACCCCCCTCCAGACTGTGCCATCTCCCCCCCCCCCCCTCCCAGACTGTGCCACCACCCCCCCTCCAGACTGTGCCACCACCCCCCCTCCAGACTGTGCCACCACCCCCCCCCTCCAGACTGTGCCACCACCCCCCCTCCAGACTGTGCCACCACCCCCCCTCCAGACTGTGCCACCCCCCCCCCCTCCAGACTGTGCCACCAACCCCCCTCCAGACTGTGCCACCAATCCCCCTCCAGACTGTGCCACCACCCCCCCCCTCCAGACTGTGCCATCACCCCCCCTCCACAGACTGTGCCACCACCACCCCCAGTGCCACCACCTCCCCTCCAGACTGTGCCATCACCCCCCCCCCTCCAGACTGTGCCTCCACCTCCCCCCCCCCCCAGTGCCATCCCCCCCCCCTCCAGACTGTGTCCCCCCCCCCCTCCACAGACTGTGCCACCACCCCCCCTCCACAGGGCCACCACCCCCCTCCAGACTGTGCCACCACCCCCCTCCAGACTGTGCCATCACCCCCCCTCCAGACTGTGCCATCACCCCCCCTCCAGACTGTGCCACCACCCCCCTCCAGACTGTGCCACCACCCACCCCCCCCTCCAGACTGTGTCCCCCCCTCCACAGACTGTGTCCCCCCCCCCTCCACAGACTGTGTCCCCCCCCTCCACAAACTGTGTCCCCCCCCCTCCACAGACTGTGCCACCACCCCCCCCCCTCCACAGACTGTGCCACCACCCCCCCCCCAGACTGTGCCATCATCCCCCCCCCTCCAGACTGTGCCATCACCCCCCCTCCAGACTGTGCCCCCCCCCTCCAGACTGTGCCACCACCCCCCCCCCTCCAGACTGTGCCACCCACCCCCCCCCCTCCCCCCCCCTCCAGACTGTGCCATCACCCCCCCCCCTCCAGACTGTGCCATCACCCCCCCCCCCCCCTCCAGACTGTGCCATCACCCCCCCCCCCTCCAGACTGTGCCATCATCCCCCCCCCCCCCTGTGCCATCACCCCCCCCTCCAGACTGTGCCACCACCGCCCCCAGTGCCACCACCCCCCCTCCAGACTGTGCCATCACCTCCCCTCCACAGTGCCACCACCCCCCTCAATCAGAAACGGAAATGTTTTACTTTGTTGTACAGTGGAAAAAAATATAGTATCAAAATCATGCTTTTTTGTGGGGGGGGGGGGGCCTTTCCTGATTTCTTGCACCGGGGCCCTGAGGTTTCTAGTTACGCCTCTGGTTGTGAGCTGAGGGGTAGAGAGATAGATTTAGGTGTCATCAGCATAGAAATGATTTTGAAAGCCATGGGAGGCTATCAGCTGACCAAGGGAGATTGTGTAGAATAAAAAAAGGAGAGGCCCAAGAACAGAACCTTGGGGGACCCTCGACTGAGAAAGGAAGAGGAGAGAAGAGGAGAGGAGGAAGCAGAATTATAAGTGACACTGAAGGTGCTGTGGGATAGGTAGGATGAGAGCCAAAGAAGAGTCATGGAGACCAACGTTTTTTGAGGAGGACGGGGTGGTCAACCGTATAAAAGGCAGCCAAAGGGCCCAGAAGTAGGAGTACAGAATAGTGTCCTTTGGTTTTTGCTGTTAGTAAATTGTTTGTGAGTTTTAGGAGAGCAGTTTCTGTGGAGTGCTGAGGGTGAAATCCAGACTGAAATGTTTCAACTAGGTTATTCTTAGGCCCTTTTCACACTGGGGCGTTTTTTCAGGCGGTACAGCGCTAAAAATAGCGCCTGTATACCGCCTGAAAAAATCCTGCCCCATTCACTCCAGTGTGAAAGCCGGCGGGCTTTCACACTGGAGCGGTGCGCTAGCAGGACTGCAAAAAAAGTCCTGCTAGCAGCATCTTTGGAGCGGTATAGGAGCGGTGTGTTCACTCAGTTGGTTGTATACCAGGAATTCAAGGAGTTTGGAGGAAAAGGGGATCAAGGAAATGGGGGCGTAGGTTGTTAAGATTGGTGGGGTCCAAGGAAGGCTATTTCGGGAAGGTGGTAAGTGCATGTTTTAGAGAGTTGGGGAAGATGCCAGAAGTGAGGGAGCGATTGAAGATGTGAGTTAGAGAATGTAGGATAGAGCCAGAGGTTGACCGCAGTATTTGAGAAGAAATAGGGTACAGGTGGTTAGGTGGGCTTTAGAAATAAGCTTAGCAACCTCGTCTATAGTAGCAGGGTTGAATGAGGGAAATGTTGAGTGTACAGGGTATTAAGTGGGGGGGGGGATATCTGTAGAGTGGAGATGTCATCACAAATTGTATCAATCTTATTTTTGAAGTGATTGGCGATCTCCTGGGCAGTGAGTGAGTTAGTGGGTAGAGGCAGTGGAAGACAAAGTAGAGAGTTAACTATAGAGAAGAGATGATATTGACTTGATGAGAAGGTGTTAATGAGAGTAATAAAATAGGTCTGCTTGGCAGTGTGGAAACAAGAATTGTATTTTTGGAGGGCAGATTTACAGTGGGAACGGAAAGTATTCAGACTCCCTTACATTTTTCACTCTTTGTTATATTGCAGCTATTTGCTAAAATCATTTAAGTTCATTTTTTCCCCTCATTAATGTACACACAGCACCCCATATTGACAGAAAAACACAGAATTGTTGATATTTTTTCATATTTATTAAAAAAGAAAAACTGAAATATCACATGGTCATAAGTATTCAGACCCTTTGCTCAGACCCTTTGCTCAGTATTTAGTAGAAGCACCGTTTTGATCTAATACAGCCATTAGGGCTCTTTCACACGGATGTGTACGGAGCCCGCTCTGCTCAGCAGGGGATCACTCCGTCAATCCCCGCTGAGCAGGCAGATGACAGGTCTGCCTCTGCACTCTGCGCAGGGATGGACCTGTCAGAGCGCTACTCTCCTCTATGGGAGATCAGATGACGACGGACCGTAGTGTCCGTTGTCACCCGATCCGATCCGCAGACGGATGGAAAAATAGGGTTTTCCTCCGTCACACTTTTTCGGATCGGACTGGGTCAGATGTCAGCGGAAATGTCACCTCTGACATCCGTCCCCCTATAGAGGTCTATGAAGTGTCCGTTCAGGTCCGTCTAAAAAACTGACAGGTGGACCTGAACGGACCTTCCGTGTGAAAGGGGCCTTAGTCTTTTTGGGAAAGATGCAACAAGTTTTTCACACCTGGATTTGGGGATCCTCTGCCATTCCTCCATGCAGATACTCTCCAGTTCTGTCAGGTTGGACAGTAAACGTTGGTGGACAGCCATTTTTAGGTCTCTCCAGAGATGCTCAATTGGGTTTAAGTCAGGGCTCTGGCTGGGCCATTCAAAAACAGCCTCAGAGTTGTTGTGAAGCCACTCCTTCGTTATTTTAGCTGTGTGCTTAGGGTCATTGTCTTGTTGGAAGGTAAACCTTCAGCCCAGTCTGAGGTCCTGAGCACTCTGGAGAAGGTTTCCGT
The DNA here is from genome assembly GCA_028564925.1 of Lithobates sylvaticus. Lineage (NCBI taxonomy): Eukaryota > Metazoa > Chordata > Amphibia > Anura > Ranidae > Lithobates > Lithobates sylvaticus. The sequence continues at coordinate 291,604,547 of CM053026.1, forward strand.
CCAGGATATCCCTGTACTTGGCCGCATTCATCTTTCCCTCGAGTGCAACCAGTCGTCCTGTCCCTGCAGCTGAAAAACAGCCCCCACAGCATGATGCTGCCACCACCATGCTTCACTGTTGGGACTGTATTGGACAGGTGATGAGCAGTGCCTGGTTTTCTCCACACCACTTAGAATTAAGGCCAAAAAGTTCTATCTTGGTCTCATCAGACCAGAGAATCTTATTTCTCACCATCTTGGAGTCCTTCAGGTGTTTTTTTTTTTTTTGTTTTTTTTTTTTTTTTTTTTTTTTTTTTTTTTTTTTTTTTTTTTTTTTTTTTTTTTTTTTTTTTTTTTTTTTTTTTTTTTTTTTTTTTTTTTTTTTTTTTTTTTTTTTTTTTTTTTTTTTTTTTTTTTTTTTTTTTTTTTTTTTTTTTTTTTTTTTTTTTTTTTTTTTTTTTTTTTACTTTTTTTTTTTTTTTTTTCTTTTTTTTTTCTTTTTTTTTTAGCAAACTCCATGTGGGCTTTCATGTATCTTGCACTGAGGAGCGGCTTCCGTCGGGCCATAAATCCCCGACTGGTGGAGGGCTGCAGTGATGGTTGACTTTCTACAACTTTTTCTTATCTCCCGACTGCATCTCTGGAGCTCAGCCACAGTGATCTTTGGGTTCTTCTTTACCTCTCTCCCCAAGGCTCTTCTCCCCCGATAGCTCAGTTTGGCCGGACGGCCAGCTCTAGGAAGGGTTCTGGTCGTCCCAAACGTCTTCCATTTAAGGATTATGGAAGCCACTGTGCTCTTAGAAACCTTAAGTGCAGCAGGAATTTTTTTGTAACCTTGGCCAGATCTGTGCCTTGCCACAATTCTGTCTCTGAGCTCTTCAGGCAGTTCCTTTGACCTCATGAATTCCATTTCCATTTCCATTTGCTCTGACATGCACTGTGAGCTGTAAGGTCGTATATAGGCAAGTGTGTGACTTTCCTAATCAAGTCCAATCAGTATAATCAAACACAGCTGGACTCAAATGAAGGTGTAGGATGATGTGGGTCTCAAGGATGATCAGCAGAAATGGACAGCACCTGAGTTAATTATATGAGTGCCACAGCAAAGGGTCTGAATACTTAGGACCATGTGATATTTCAGTTTTTATTTTTTTTTTTTATTTTTTTTTAATAAATCTGCAAAAATGTTAACAATTCTGTGTTTTTCTGTCAATATGGGGTGCTGTGTGTACATTAATGAGGAAAAAAAATTAACTTAAATGATTTTAGCAAATGGCTGCAATATAACAAAGAGTGAAAAATTTAAGGGGGTCTGAATACTTTCTGTCCCCACTGTATATTGGTTGACATCTTTGTGAGACAGACGCTCAAGAGTGCAGCTATGTTTTTTGAGAATTCTGGTGTCATCTGTTTGCCAGGATTGTAGGGGTTGGGGCCTGAATCTATGTGTAGTGAAAGGGGCAAGCTCCTCCAGGGTGGAGGATAGGGATCTATTGTAGACAGGAGTGGCTAGAGTGGGGCAAGACAGGGTGAGATTTTGTCATGGAGGTGGTCAGTAGCAGAATATAGAAGAGAAGGATTGAAGTGCTGAAAGTTTTTACGGGTAATTGTTAGGTGGTTGGAGAGAGAGGTGGTGGAAAACAGGGAGAGAGCAAAACTAATAAGGAGGTGATCAGAGAGAGGAAAAGAATTGTTAGAGAGGTTGCACAAAGTGCATAGGTAGGAGAATACAAGACTGAGGATGTTGCGTGAGTAGAAGCATGTACCCATTGCTTCAGGTCAAGTGAGGATTAGTGATTTGTCATCTACGAATTTATGCCGGATGCTTCTATCGTAATTTAAGTGTCTGAGAGCAGATGATATATTTGTTTTTGATTATATAAAACGTCAGCCTGCAGGCGGAGCAAAAGGAATCTATCAGATTATGGCCAGCTTAAGAATGACAACATACTTTTACAGAAGAAGAGGTCAGCAATTGCTGTCTCCAGTCTTCCCTCAAACCATTTTTCTTTAAAACATTGTACATTGATTGTGTATGGGAATTATTCGTTTTTTGTGTTGGGTAATTAGTCCACCGCACATCACAAAAATGGTATGGAGCTCCAGATGTTGTTTGATAGAAGAGTGTAAGAGCATGTCTGGTTTGGGAAATGGAGGAGCACATTCAGCCATATAACATCATTCAGCAATTGGGAAGGGTCGTAAGGGTCCAAGAGAAAGTGACAACCTCATGAAACAGAAGTACCCTATTCTAGCATACTGCTGAGGTATGAGGTGCTTCATCAATCTTTTTTTCTGTGTGTGCGGCATAGGTGACTAAAACTACAGTTTAGCTGGAGGAAGGCAAGGGCAGCATGCCTGCAAGGTTTCAAAATCTTGAACAGTTTAATTTTTCTGACATCTGTATGCAGTGCCACAATAGTCTGCTTGCTCTTCTCATTTCTAGATTCTGTAGGGAGTAGACACAAAGCTGTGTTTGAGTATGTAGCCAAGGTGGATGCTGTATATTTGAGGAACAGAGTAGATAGTCTGAAGCTCATCATTTTCATTGACTGCAGTGGACACTGTTATTTGCTGATAGTTTTAGATTGGTAATTTTACTAATTCATTGTTCCTAATTAGTGTCTTCTGATAAGTAGTTATAACAGCTCTTAAGCCTGGTGCACACTATGAGTTCCCTTTCATTCAACCCAACAGGTTGAATGGAAAAAAACTGTCAGCTCCGGTCCGCACTTACTAAGTTACAGTAGTATAGCGATCTCCCCTGCTGAGCTGTTGTATTCTGACAGGGGGAAAGCCCTCCGGCCAGAATACTCCGATCAGCGCTCTCCACCATTGGCTGAGAGCACTGATCGGGAGTCGGTCAGCTGCTGGTTTTCCAGCATGCTCATCCAACAGAAGATGGCCAAATGGCCGGCTTCTGTCAGACAGGGTAGCATACATACAGGCCGAATGTCGGACATTTTTTTTTTTAACTTGTCGTTGTCTCCCGACATTTGACCCATGTGTATGGCACTTTAGAGCCATATACCATATCTCTGTAGAATTGAACATCACAACATGCATCACTAGCACCAGTTTAGTGTTAGACCTTAGTTTCATGATTAAGTTTAGGGTTAGGGATTATTAAGTTTTAGATAAAGTTTTAGTGTTTTAATAAGTGTTGTGAGAAAGTTAGGTGGTAGGGTTAGCCTGTGGGTGAGGTTTTAGGATTAGGAACAAGGGTTAAGAGTTTAGCCATTATTTTACTGTTAAAGACCGTGCTAAGAATATGGCTAAGTGTTAGGGAGTGGTTTAGTGTAAGGGACATTTCTAATTGAGGGACAAAGAGAGATGCTACTGGATTTTCACTTTGCGCTGAAAATGGCAGTTCCATGGCCCATTTTGCTGACTTCTCCCTGTCCTGACAACAATATCCATTTTCCCACTTGACTGTGGACTGTTGATCACTTACCCTTGCACCAATGGCCATCACTTCTGCTTGCACCCCACCGCCTATGAAAAACGCTCCCAATTCAAACACAGGAGGGACAAAGCAGCTTCACAGAATCTGGTTTATATTTGCTCAGCAGTACGAGGTGAACTGATGTGGATCAGTAATATAGATTGACAATTAAGGTCAGAGAGTTCCAGATAGGAGTTTTTCAGTTCAGAATTGAATGAGGAAATAGGTTGTGAGTCTGGGGGCTTGCCTGTCAGAGAAGGAGAGCAGGCAGCTGTATCACGTACCTGGTAGCAGAGCCTAATATGGTGAGGAAGGCTTCTCTTACACCTTTGGCTCGGGGGCCCCTGATAGTATATACAGGAGGCGCAGGAATACAGAGTGGCACGAGTGCCTATAAGTCTTGCTAGCATGGGGATGAATTTTAAATAAAACGGTTAAAATGGGATTACGCTATGTCGACCACTCTTTTTTCTGAGCCATAGTACATCTTTGACTGTGTGGAGCTGATGGAGGTGTGTTGAAGGTGGAGACAGTCTGAAGGTTCCTGATGAGAGCTTTTATAGCCGATCAGTAAAATGAGAGGCATGCGCGAAGCTCGACATGGTGGACGCCTTCCATTAGAGCTCCGCACTCCCCGCTGCACACTCGGGATCTTTGATACGGACTGAACCGCCCTACCTCCGCCCGCTCGTCAGGATATCTTTGTGAACCTCCCCGGCACACGTCGCCATGGTCCTCACGGGTCACAGAGGGAAAACTAAGCCGAAACCCATAAAAGAAGCGCTAGCCCGCGCTTCCTCCAAGATGGCGGCGAAGGCCCTAGCTAAGCAAGCTATGTCTCCCCTCCTCCCGGATCCTCCAGACACAGACGAGGAAGATGACACGGACTCAAACCTTGGAGGCTCTCCAACTATACCCTCATCAGGTATGTCACAAAATGCCTTCCTGAAGCACATGGAGAACATGTTGCAGAAGGCCCTGAAAAACACCTCAGAGCAGATCACCAATAGGCTCTCACGTGAGATACGGGAGATAGGCCAACGCACTGCAGATCTTGAAACCAGGGTGGACGACATAGAGCTCACCCTCCAAGACCATGCCCAAGAGCAAGCTGCACTTAGGGATGAAAATGCCACCCTTCTCTCCCGATTAGAGAACGCTGAGAACCGCTCCCGCAGGTCCAATTTACGTCTACGTGGCATACCTGAATTAATAGATGATGTCCAATCCTTCACAACTGCCCTATTTCAGGAACTGGCCCCCTCTATACCCATCGAGAGGCTAGATTTCGATCGTGTCCACAGGGCCCTCACGCGCCGCCAAACTGATGCCCCCCCCGGGATATTATAGTGAAGCTCCACTTCGTCCGCACCAAAGAACAGTTACTCACTGCAGCCCGCAAAAAGGATGAGCTTATATTCCAAACTCATCCATATCAACTGTTCTCAGACTTGGCCCCCCTTACTATAGCCAAAAGGCGAGCAATGAAGCCGCAGCTGCAAATATTGATCCAGCACCAAATTAAGTACACTTGGAAATTCCCGTTTGCTCTCCAATTCACTCACCAGGGCCATCAGCACACCAGCACTACCCCGCAAGCCCTGCAACGCCTTCTAGAAAGCCTCCATCTAGTTCCTCCAGCCCAAACTTCAGAAGTGACGCTACCACGCACCCCAGCCAGGCTCCCTCCTCAAGCATACTCCGCCACGCCGAACCGCCACCACCCTCCAGGACCCTCCTCAATCCGAAAAGGGACCCCGGCAAGCTACCAAGAAGAAGAACAGTTCCTCAGCCCGAAGTCCCGCACAGCACGCTGACACCTCAGCTATAACTCTCCTTTTTTTTTCCAGCTTGTCCCTCCTGTGTCCTCTCTAGGTAACCGTGGAATCAACATGCACGTATGAACAGACTACAACAGCATCCGCCTGTATCGTTTTGTTTTCCAGGTTTGAAATTTTGATTTGGACGCCATGCTGTACTGACTTTTCTTCCACCCCGACCCCTAGAAGACAACAGCTGGGTATGTAACCTACACCCCCAGTAGGACAGTTCCTGACACCCACCTACCTCCTCGGAGGCCCACCGATGGTTCAGTCACCATCCCCATCTGTACCGCCCCATATTCTCACATGCCCCTGTCGTATTATACTGTATTACACTTTGTTAGATTTTATTTTATTTTGCTTTTACACTTACTTTCATTTGATTTTATATCAGTTACCTGATGTGTATGCCTGATATTCAGTTCTCCCCTTTTTTTTTTTTTTTTTGTTATCCTTATCTTCCCCCCCCCCCCCCCTCATCAAGTTTGATCGCCACACTGCCTCATACTTCTGGCTTGGCTAAACTCCAAGCTAGAAACATGACGCCCACTGTGCTAGTAATTTCAATAATGGTTTCACCTGAATGACCACCATACATGACATGTATATACCGTATTGCTCACTAACATCTCTTTCTTAACCAACCCAGCCCTTCCCTCCCCCTCCTCCCCATTTCCCTCCTCCCCATTCCCCTCCTTCCTCCCCAGTCCCCCCCTCCCCCCCCCCCCCCCCCCTGCCCCCCCTCCCCAGCCCCTCCCTCCCCCCTCCCCCTTCCCCAATGCCCTCCCCCCCTCTCTTCCCTCCTCCAAGCCCCCCCGCTCACCCTTACCCTGCTGGGTCATATGCATTTTGATTGACTGTAAAAATCAGATCACTGTGGAGCACTTAAGCGAATCCGTTACTTTCATCGTATACTCTCCCTACCCCTTCTCTCCCTTTCCCCTCTCTCCTCCACCTTACGCTCTCCTCTCAACACCTTCCCCCTCCCACAAACTGAAATCAACCGATCTACCTCTCTACCCTCCCACCATGTGAGCCTTAACCATTCAATTTATCTCAGCCACGCTACACCCTTGTGCAGCGGGGAGCAGTCACTGCCCCCCCTAGTACTTGGTACTCTCACTCTCCGGCCGGGTTTTTAGCCGCAGAGTCTGAGTGCCCCTCTGTCGGGCCTATTTCAGCCCCACAGTTCCAGTTCCGCATCCAATGTTTAGCCCTACGACCAGTAAACCCTCTTCCTTGCCCCCGCCCCCCTTTCTTCTCCCCTCCCTCCTACTCTACCTCATTCTCTCTTCCTCTCCCAGCCTTGACCAGGAGGCTCGCCGGACCCACACATATGGTTATGCTAACTCCCCTCACCCACCCAAATGGTTCCTTTAAATATACTATCTCTGAATGTTAAGGGAATGAACTCCCCTAATAAAAGGGTTAAAGCGTTTCAGAACTTCGCTTCATTAAAAGCGGACATTGTCGCCCTGCAGGAAACCCACTTTTCTACCCGCACCACCCCAAAATTCTTTAGCTCCCGCTACCCCAGAGTATTCACAGCCTCGGCTGATACCAAACACAGAGGGGTCCTCCTTGCCTTCCATCACTCCCTTCCATTCACCCCAACACTAGAGATAAAAGACCCGAATGGTCGCTATATAATACTAGTTGGACTCCTACAAGAAGTGGAAACGACTTTTGTCTCATATTACGCCCCAAATGTCAACCCGATGCCCTTCTTCTCCCATCTCCTAAAAGTCACCAAGGATCATTGTAGAGGAACGCTCTTTATGTGTGGTGACTCTAACCTGGTATTACATTCCCACCTTGACAAGTCCCCCTACACCCCTGAACAATTCTCTCTCTCCACGCAGTTCCGTGCTTTGATGCAACAAGAGGCTCTACTGGACTCATGGCGGGAATGTAACCCCCTAAAAAAGAATTATACTTTTTACTCTCACCCACACAAATCTTTCTCTAGAATCGATCATATCTTTATCCCAATTGCCTCTGCCCCCATCCTACTCCACTCCTCCATTCACCCAATCACTTGGTCGGATCACTGTGCAGTAGTCACCACCATCTCCTCCCTGATTCCCCGAAACGGCGATAGATCTTGGAGCTTGAACGAGTCCCATCTTACGAACCAATCTTACTGCCTAGACATTCAGGTGGCCCTTAAAGACTACCTCCACCACAACGCAACACCCGATATCTCTCCGATTTTATTGTGGGAAGCACATAAGCCGGTGATCCGGGGCAAGTGCATTTCAGTAGCCTCACAGATCAATAAGATTAGGAAACTTAAACTCCAACAACTCGAATCAGACTTTCAAAAGTTATTCCTACAATTTCAACTATCCCCCACAGAATCCAATAAATCCTTACTGGAAAAAGCCAAGTTGGAACTTGACCTCCTCTTGGCCGAGTCTGCGGATAAATATATCCGCAGATCCGGCCATAGGATCTACACCAAAGCAAATAAACCAGACACATTTTTAGCTTTACGCCTACGTCAATCCCATCAAGGTCACAACCCCATTAGGCTCAAACTGGCCTCTGGCATCCACACCAGTAACCCACTAAAGGTTCTCTCAGAGTTCCACACACGCCTTGCTAATCTATATGAGACAAAGGGCCCCCTACCTCCTAATCAGACGGAAACGTTATTCCGCGACCTCTCGATCCCAAAGCTGCCAGAGACCAGTCGTGTGACCATAGATAGCACTATCTCAGTAGATGAAGTCCTCATGGCCATCAAAAACCTCAAACCAAATAAGCGCCTGGGGCCGGATGGCCTCCCGGGCTCGTACTATAAAAAATTTGCCCCCACTCTCGCCCCCCTACTCGCCAAATCCTTCAATGCCCTATTGAAACAGCAATCTTTTGGTCAAGATACACTGACAGCCACGATAGCAATGATCCCTAAGCCCAACACCGATCACACCCAATGGTCCAACTACAGACCCATATCCCTCCTGAATGTAGACGTAAAGCTCCTGGCCAAAATTCTAGCCCTGAGGCTCAACCCAATCATAGGAAGCTTAATCTCCAAAGACCAGGTCGGTTTCATACCCCGTAGACAAGCTAGCGATAACATTCGTTGTATTATCCTCTTGCAGCATTTAGCCAAAACTCGCAAAATCCCTATGCACCTCCTGTCACTAGACATCAGGAAAGCCTTTGACACAGTCTCATGGCCCTATCTGCATTACATCCTGCAAAGGTGGGGCTTCGGCCCCAACTTCCTAACATGGATAGACGCCCTCTACACCCGCCCCCAGGCTTATGTGCAATACTCTGGCTTCAAATCGGCTCGTTTCCCGATCCAAAGAGGCACCAGACAGGGCTGCCCCCTTTCCCCTCTAATATTCGCCTTAGTCATTGAACCCCTGGCTGCCCTGATCCGTTCCAATCAGAGCATTCAGGGACTGGAAATAGCTGGCACCTCCCACAAATTATGTCTCTTCGCAGATGATGCGCTACTATTCATCACCTCCCCACACACCACTTTACCTAACCTTCTACACCTATTGGACAAATTTGCTAAAATATCAGGACTGGAAGTCAACCGAGAAAAATCAAAAGCCCTTAATGTGTCGCTCCCCCAATCTGATCTCCTCCTACTACAATCCAATCTCCCTTTTACATGGCCCCCTTCTTCCATCCCGTACCTAGGAATCAAACTAACTAGTGACCCTTCCCACCTATTTCAAGCCAACTACCTTCCAATGCTGAGAAACCTCTCCGCCCTTCTCAACACCTGGCTCCCACTGTGTGTCTCATGGCTGGGCCGAATAGCTGCAGTAAAGATGTCCCTTCTACCGAAACTTCTCTACCTATATAGAGTCTTACCCATCGCAATCCCCCCTTATTTCCATAGGGTGATACAACACCGCGCTCTTAAATACATATGGGGTACAAAAAAACCCAGAATTACACGTTCCACTATGCTCCGTAGTAAACTCTGGGGAGGCCTAGGAGTGCCCAACTTTGCGCACTACTTCCACGCAGCCCAACTAGCCCAATTATCCTTATACCACGCGAAGACGGAAATTCCCCTATGGGTGGCAATAGAAGCAATAGATTCCCACCCCATCCCGGTCTCCAATTTGCTATGGATCCCCAAATCAAGCCGAACTTCAGTCAGGAACCCGGTTACACTCCATTCGCTGAAAATTTGGGATAGGCTCTCCAAAACCTTCCGTCTAATATCACCCCATCAACCACTCCTCTCCTTTTTAGGTCACCCACTCTTCCTCCCTGCCTACACCAATCCTCCCGCCTTCCACGCCTGGGGGCAGGCAGGTCTGACTCGTATCCGCGATATGCTCTCTCGAGGTAACATAATACTATTTCCTGACCTGCAGACCCGCTCGCATCTCCCTCCGAGGGAATGTTTCCATTACCTCCAAATTTCTCATTTTATTCGGACCACTATAGGTCCGAACATCACCGGCACGAGCCTAACCACGTTCGAGAGTATATGCGACTCGGACCCGCATGCCCCAGGCATAATCTCCCAGCTCTATGCCCACCTTACATCCCCGCCGGCCTTCCCACCCCCATATGTGACGACATGGTCCAAAGACCTTCAAATAGATCTAGACCCTGAAGCTTTATCTACAATATGGACCAACACAAAAATAGCTTCTCAAAATATCGTTGCCTCAGAAGCCAATTACAAAGTCCTTATGAGATGGTACCTGGTTCCGTCCAGGATTGCTAAATTCACCCCATCATGCTCTCCTAACTGCTTCAGAGGATGTACAGAAATAGGCACCCACCTCCATATATGGTGGACCTGCCCGATCGCAAGAGGCTTCTGGGCAACGATATTCCACATGGCCTCATCCCTCCTGGGCCGTGACATCCCTCCCGACCCCTCCCTTGCTCTTCTGAACCTTCCCTCAATGGACCTACCAAAGGCGCAATTACGCCTCCTGCTCCAACTCACCACAGCAGCCAAACAGACACTAGCGAGAAGTTGGAGGACCCCTAACCTAAATATAGCCGAGGTCAGAAATAGAGTCACACAAGCGATGATACATAGTAAAATCGAAGCCACGATACTGGATAGAATCCCCCAGCATCTAAAGATCTGGCGACCTTGGGCAGACAAATTCCTTCCGCCCGACTTTGACACCACGTTATTAGAACCCTGAGCTTTCTCCAACCTGATTTCACCATAAAAACTGTACCTTACCACTTCCGTGCGAGCCTCCTGGCCAATCTTTCCTCTCTCCCCCTGGTCTCCCCTCCCTTCTACCCCCCTCACACTTCTCTCCTTAACCACTACTCCTAACTCTCCCACCTGTTTCCCCCCCTCTCTCTCTGACTTACTCTCCTGCTTTGCCCCTCCTTGCCCCTCCCAATAAGGTAACCTATATTTACACCTTTATGACCCTTGCTGTTACCACCCCCACTATGGCAGAGCTTCCCCACAACCTCATGTAACTCTTTGTTGGGACCTTGGTCCTGGTTTGCACTTGTTTATGTGCGATGCGCACCATTCGTGTTTCGATACAGCTCCGGCTGGTGTATCATTTTTGCCTCACCTCAACTACTCGTTTCGCACCAGTTGTAACCTTCCGCTCTGTATACCGTTGTATATTGTTATTTGTTAACCTGCAACAGTGAATGTCGCATTACTCTGTTCTTTTTTGTTACCAATAAAAAAATACCGGAGTTATGGCAGCTAGCTGCTGCCATAACAAAGATATTCCTCTTCAAATTTAAGACGTATATCGGCGTGCAGTTTACCGGAATTTTTGGATAGTGAAGCGCTACCTAGGGGTGAATGTTATTTTACTCTTTTATGGTTATGATTCCATATTTTTCCTGTTTACCATTATCACTAAGAGTGATAAAGAAAATCCCACATTTTTACCATAACAGGAAAAGAGAGTACATCCTCAGTCCTGGTGATCCTGGTGACAACCAGGGATTCCCTCACTTTGGAGTGATTTCTTCTTACATCCTGATTTGGCTATGGGACAGGAAGTGAAGGGTAATCTCCCCAATGGGACACAGATGGTAAAAAAGCTGACAGTTGCTCCCTTACTATATCCAAATGAAAAAAAAAAAAAACACCTTTGGTTTTACATGAAGTAAGATAGAAGTAATATGATAATTGGGTATAACAGAAGCCTAATATAATCTTTTTTCTAACCATAAATATGATGATATAGCTTAAAAAATATATATGCATATTAAAATAAATCATATTTAAAATAGATAAATTAGCAATGTTTCAAAAGTGCGTTATTCATAGAATGTATAAGATCATTGGTAACCAATAGATAATAATCTAGTATAAGGCAAATATACAGTATATGTGTTGTGAATAGGGATGAGCCGAACACCCCCCGTTCGGCTCGCACCAGAACCCGCGAACGGACCTAAAGTCCGTGCGAGCTTTCGAACCCTATTAGTTATAATGGATGCGAACGTTCGAAATCAAAAGTGCTAATTTTAAAGGCTAATATGCATGTTATTGTCATAAAAAGTGTTTGAGGACCTGGGTCCTGCCCCAGGGGACATGTATCAATGCAATTTTTTTTTTTTAAATCGGACGTTTTTTCAGGAGCAGTGATTTTAATAATGCTTAAATTGAAACAATAAAAGTGTAATATTCCTTTAAATTTCGTACCTGGGGATGTCTATAGTATGCATGTAAAGGGGCGCATGTTTCCTGTGCTTAGAACTGTCCCTGCAAAAAGTGTAATTTTTGCAGGAAAGAAAGCTATTTAAAATCACTCACGGCTAATGTTAATTGACGGCTCCCGTAACACAGAGAACAGTCATTCATTGAAAGTCATTCATTAAAAAAAAGTCATTGATAAAAAAAAAAAAAAAAAAGCGTGGGGGTCCCCCCAAATTCAATAACCAGGCCCTTCAGGTCTGGGATGGATATTAAGGGGGACCCCAGCCAAAAAAAATGGCGTAGGGTCCCCCTCAAAATCCATCCCAGACCCTTGAGGTCTGGGATGGATTTTAAGGGGAATCCTAGCCAAAAAAATGGCGTGGGGTCCCCCTCAAAATCCATACCAGACCCTTATCCGAGCACGCAACCTGGCAGGCCGCAGGAAAAGAGGGGGGGACGAGAGCGCCCCCCCTCCCGCCTGAACTGTACCAGGCCACATGCCCTCAACATTGGGAAGATGCTTTGGGGGTCTGAGACCCCCAAAGCACCTTGTCCCCATGTTGATGAGGACAAGGGCCTCGTCCCCACAACCGTGCCCGGTGGTTGTGGGGGTCTGCGGGCGGGGGGCTTATCGGAATCTGGAAGCCCCCTTTAACAAGGGGACCCCCAGATCCCGGCCCCCCCCTGTGTGAAATGGTAAGGGGGTACAAATGTACCCCTACCATTTCACCAAAAAAGTGTCAAAAATTTTAAAAATGACAGGAGACGGTCTTTGACAATTCCTTTATTAAAATCTTCTTTCTTCATCCTTCGGTTTCTTCATCTTCTCCTTCCCTCATCTTCTTCCATTTTCTTCTTCCTCCGATCTGCTTATTCTTGCGCTGGTCTTCTCGTCCGGCATCTTCTTCCATGGCGTCGGCATCTGTTCTTCAGTCGGGCCGCTCCTCGCAATGGGAGGCTCCCGCTGTGTGAGGCTTTGCTCCGTCTGACAGGTCTTTTATGACGGAGGGCACCTGGTGACCCCGCCCCCTCTGACGTCATGGGGAAAGCCATAGGGAATTCCCCATGACGTCCCCGTGCGTCAGAGCGGGCAGGGTCACCAGGTGCCCTCCATTATAAAAGACCTGTCAGAGGCCGTGGGGCGTGTACTAAAGCCCCTGAGCTATAATTGGCTACAGGCATCCTGCCTGTAGCCCATTATGGCTCTCCTCGCTGCCGCGCTGTGATTGGCCAAGCATGCGGGGTCACAGTGCATGCTTGGCCAATCATCAGCCAGCATTGCACTGCGACTGGCGCAATGCATTGCGGGCCGCTCGCATCAAACGAATTTGATGCGAGCGGCCCAAATAGTTCTGGGCTCACAGAACGGGGCGAACGCCCGATGTTCGCTTCGAACATGGGTTCGAATCGAACACCGGGCCCATCCCTAGTTGTGAAGTAGAACCAAAAATGGAAACCCAGTACGATACAGTATATGAAAACAAGCTAGCTTACATAGTAACTGTTTATGGTAATTTAGCAGCTCACAAATCTTCTCTTCCTCTGGCTTTTAGAAATATGCACTAGTGTGCTATTTTTGTCTGTATTGTTCTCCTGCAACTAATTGTAATAAAATGCTTGCAGTGCTTGTTATTCTCATTAAAATATTGACAAAGAAAAACATGCCAGATTTTCCAATTCACTCTAGTGTGTATCTTAAAAAAAGTCCTAAAGTAATGTAAGGGGAAAATGCCATTACTACTGCAGATTGAAGTACAGTGCCTTGCAAAAGTATTCACCCCCCTTGGCTTTTTACCTATTTTGTTACATTACAGCCTTTAGTTCAATGTTTTTTTTACTCTGAATGATATTTGATGGATCAGAACACAATAATCTAACTTGGTGAAGTAAAATATATACATAAAACTATTTTTCAAAAATAAAAAAAAGGATCATTTGCATGTGCGTATGTATTCACCCCCTTTGTTATGAAGCCCATAAAAAGCTCTAGTGCAACCAATTACCTTCAGAAGTCACATAATTAGTGAAATGATGTCCACCTGTGTGCAATCTAAGTGTCACATGATCTGTCATTACATATACACACCTTTTTGAAAGGCCCCAGAGGCTGCAACACCTAAGCAAGAGACACCACTAACCAAAACACTGCCATGAAGACCAAGGAACTCTCCAAACAAGTAAGGGACAATGTTGTTGAGAAGTACAAGTCAGGGTTAGGTTATAAAAAAAATATCAAAATCTTTGATGATCCCTAGGAGCACCATCAATTCTATCATAACCAAATGGAAAGAACATGGGACAACAGCAAACCTGCCAAGAGACGGCCACACACCAAAACTCACAGACCGGGAAAGGAGGGCATTAATCAGAGAGGCAGCACAGAGACCTAAGGTAACCCTGGAGGAGCTGCAGAGTTCCACAGCAGATACTGGAGTATCTGTACATAGGACGACAATAAGCTGTACGCTCCATAGAGTTGGACTTTATGGCAGAGTGGCCAGAAGAAAGCCATTACATTCGGCAGAAAACTAAATGGCACGTTTTGAGTTTGCGAAAAGGCATGTGGGAGACTCCCAAAATGTATGGAAGAAGGTGCTCTGGTCTGATGAGACTAAAATTGAACTTTTTGGCCACCAAAGAAAACACTATGTCTGGCGCAAACCCAACACATCACATCACCCAAAGAACACCATCCCCACAGTGAAACATGGTGGTGGCTGTGGCAGTCGGGACTGGGAAACTGGTCAGAGTTTAGGGAAAGATGGATGGTGCTAAGTACTGGGATATTCTTGAGCAAAACCTGTACCACTCTGTGTGTGATTTGAGGCTAGGATGGAGGTTCACCTTCCAGCAGGACAATGACCCCAAACACACTGCTAAAGCAACACTTGAGTGGTTTAAAGGGAGACATGTAAATATTTTGGAATGGCCTAGTCAAAGCCCAGACCTCAATCCAATAGAAAATCTGTGGCCAGACTTAAAGATTGCTGTTCACAAGCACCAACCATCCAACTTGAAGGAGCTGGAGCAGTTTTGCAAGGAGGAATGGGCAAAAATCCCAGTGGTAAGATGTGGCAAGCTTATAGAGACTTATCCAAAGTGACTTGGAGCTGTGATAGGCGCAAAAGGTGTCTCTACATAGTATTGACTTTGGGGGGGGGGGGTGAATAGTTATGCACATTGACTTTTTGTCTCTTATTTTGTCCTATTTGTCGTTTGCTTCACAAAAAAAAAAAAAAAAAAACATCTTCAAAGTTGTGGGCATGTTCTGTAAAACAATCCATGTTAATTCCAGGTTGTGAGGCAACATAACACGAAAAATGCCAAGGGGGATGAATACTTTTTCAAGGCACTGTATGTGTGTCTGAAAGCCCATATTTAGGATGGTAACAATACTTACTGCACATGTACACAGTAAAGGACTTGGGGCATGTGTCCTGGGCACCAGGTTCTAGCAATGCCTCAAGAGAATAAATCAAAGAAATAATTTATTACTTATCCGATTGCTCCATCCAAGGTTTAATCAGGGATGGCATCCACTTTTTTAAACTCTGTATATGTTTTTTTTTTTTTGTGTATTTTTTTTAAAGCTACTAAGATGAAATATCTGAACAAATTAGCCCATATAGTCTTGTGTAGAATCATTGAATTATAGAATACTGAGGCTTCTAAAAACTTTTTGTGTAAGAACAGGTCCGTATGTTTGCCAGAAATGTTTAAATAGGCTGTCATAACTAAAAACACATTTAAGTTCTTGTGTCCCTAAGTCACCACATCCCAAGAACTGCCATATTAAATTATTTATATAAAATTGTCCTGATGTAATGGCAGCTAACAACACACTTGCATTACAAAAAAAACACAGGCAAAGTCAGGTTATGTGGGCCTGCTTTTCTATTTCCACATATTACATTGATAGTAGTGATGACAGCTTTCATTTTGGATTAGCATCTTCCTCTTTCATTTAATAGTAGTTTAATTTTCCAAGCATTTTTCATTTCCCCCCAAAAAAGGTTTGCACTACTAGGGCGGCCAATCCAAAAAATATTTTTTGGCCTGCTGTCAAGATTTTTAAAGGCCGCACAACATTTTTTATAGTAGTCAAAATCATAACATTATATAGTGACCGTGTTGTCTAATTTAAAATGATGATTAAGAAGATAATGATAACGATGATAAGAAACACTTTACGGTTGCTAAATCATTATGATTTCTTTCCCTTCAGTGCAGGGGTCTTGGGATCAATTTATACATGAGACATTATCTACATATTGTGTGTATATTCATGGTGCTCTGGTTTCTTCCGCCAACCTAATTGCCTTCCACCTAGTATGTGGGTGAAAATGTAGTGATAATAACAATCAAACAGTGAAAATGAAATTCAAACTGTGAAATATAATAACCAAAAAGTGTTTGAAGGAGTCCCATCTAGGTAAGTATGGGGACAATGGATGAGTCCCGAATGTATCAGTCCAACCAAATGGTAAGTCCACCCCCACTGGATGATTGTTCATATGGAATTGGGGTAAACAGCTGAAATGATATGACATCCGTGGAACAATGACATCCAAGAAAGAATAAGAATGGTTACTCTTACCAGAACCAATGGACCTGGGTGCCAGCGACACCAGGTCAGTCAGGAGGCGATCCAAGGGGTACTCCAAAGCCAGGAGAATTTTTCGGTGGGGGCTCGATGGTAGAGACGGCCCATAGACCGTAAATGACCAGAAAAAACAGTCAAGTGGGTTGGTAGAACATAGGATATGCAAAAGAAGAAGAATTCCGATGGTGCAGATCAAAAAGGACAGGTTTTTTATTTCCATAAAAACCAGCATACAGATTAAAAATTGTGATCACAAATAAAAAAGGCAATATGGGGAGCGGAGAAACCAATCCCTACGCGTTTCGTCCTAATGGGACTTCTACTGGGGCATCTATTTCTTGGATGTCATTGTTCCACGGATGTCATATCATTTCAGCTGTTTACCCCAATTCCATATGAACAATCATCCAGTGGGGGTGGACTTACCATTTGGTTGGACTGACACATTCGGGACTCATCCATTGTCTTTATACTTACACACACTTTTTGGTTATTATTTTTCACAGTTTGAATTTAATTTTCACAGTTTGATTGTTATTAGCGCTACATTTTCACCCACTGTTTAATATGAAACATATATTTAATGAATGTAGCTGCTTTTTTTTCCTCACAGGGTAGCGCAGTATTTCCTTTTTCACTTCACACTTCCACCTAGTATGGCCTGATTGTTCGTCTGTCTGTGCAATAGATTGTAAATTCTCTTGCAGACAGGAACTGTTATATCTAATTTTTTTTTCTTTATGGAAGAAACATTGCTACTGTATGGGGAAAACATACCAGTATATACAGGGAATACAGCACCCTGCTAACTTGACAAGATAAACAGGTAGTTTACCTTATAATGAAGACACAGAAGTGGAATCCAATGTAGTTTATTCTAGTTTAGCTAAAGGAAAATATATATTTCCTAGTTTTCTTCTTTGGTAAAAAAGACAACTATGCCCCAAAGCCTGTTACTCTGCATATGCAGCAACTAAACTGACTCCATAGCAAACTAGGCTGAACTAACTAGAAGCCCACGGGGAATGCGGGTGGGGGGGTAAGGGACTCACAATGGAACATAACAGCACACAAAATATGCAACATGCTGCTTATGGCAGCATGGGACTGATATAAATGATGTTTTCTAGTTCTCTATACAAATATACACTATATTGTGAAAAGTATTGTGACACCTGCCTTTACACGCACATGAACATTAATGACATCCCAGTCTTAGTCCGTTGGGTTTAATATTGAGTTGGCCCACCCTTTGCAGCTATAACAGCTTCAACTCTTCTGGGAAGGCTGTCCACAAGGTTTGGGATTGTGTCTATGGGAATGTTTGACCATTCCTTCGAGTAGCGCATTTGTGAGGTCAGGCACTGATGTTGGACGAGAAGGCCTGGCTCGCAGTTTCCTCTCTAATTCATCACAAAGGTGTTCTATCGGGTTGAGGTCAGGACTCTGTGCAGACCAGTCAAGTTTCTTCACCCCAAACTCACTCAGCCATGTCTTTATGGACTTTGCTTTGTGCACTGGTGTGCAGTCATGTTGGAACAGGAAGGGGCCATCCCCAAACTGCTCCCACAAAGTTGGGAGCATGAAATTGTCCAGCATGTCTTGGTATGCTGATGCCTTAAGATTTTTCTTCACTGGAACTAAGGGGCCAAGCCCAACCCCTGAAAAACAACCCCACACCATAATCCCCCCTCCACCAAATGATTTCGACCAATGCACAAAGCAAGGTCCATAAAGACATGGATGAGTGAGTTTGGGGTGGAGGAACTTGACTGGCCTGCACAGAACATTTAGCGCAGAGACTGCAAGCCAGGACTTTTAGTCCAACTTAAGTGGCTGACCTCACAAATGCGCTTCTGGAAGAATGGTCAAACATTCCCATATACACACTCCTAAACCTTGTGGACAGCCTTCCCAGAAGAGTTGAAGCTGTTATAGCTGCAAAGGGTGGGCCAACTCAATATTGAACCCTACGGACTAAGACTGGGATGTCATTAAAGTTCATGTGCGTGTAAAAGTCCCAATACTTTTGACATTATAGGGTATTATCATGTACTGTATTTCCAGTGAATTGTTGCTTGTTATTGAGCAGTAATTCTATAATTATTGTAGAATGGCTTGTGAAATTCAGAAAACAAGATTAGGGTGTTAAACAAAGCACCAGAAAAAGCACAGATAGAAAGCATATCCAGCATTAGAATCTTTATTAGGAGATCAGCTCTAACCTTAATTCAAGGGTATTTGTCTCTTCCCTGTCTATTACACCAAAGAAAACATCTTTTCTATCATGGTGTGGATCTATAGAAGAAATAACTTTCATGTTTACATTTTAGCTTATTGTGTGAGACATCCAATGTTAATTGTAGGTATATGAGCAATGATGAGATTTCAAGATAGTTGGTTCACAATGTACATTAACTCTTGTGACTAGAGTTCATTGATGCCTAGATGTAAAGGCCAAGATTTAGTAGTGTTAGCAAGTGTCAGATAACTTAAATGGTTTGTAAACCCTCGTTTTTTTTTTTTTTAAATAACAAACATGTCATACTTGCCTCCACTGTGCAGTTTGTTTTGCACGGTGTGGCCTCAATCATCGTCTTCTGGGGCTCCTCCCTGCATCGGTAAACCCCTGGGAGAAGCGCTGTCCCGGGGGAGTTACTTTGCGGGCGCGCTTCTGAGTCTAGCATTTGTGTCTATAGACACAGAATGCCGGACTCGGCCCCGCCCCCGGCGCCCTCGTCATTGGATTTGATTGGCAGTTGCGGAGAGGAAGAGCGCGTCACCGCTGAGGGAACAAAGGGCTCAGGTGAGTAAAACGGGGGGCTGGGGGGCCGGTCAGTGTCAGAAGTTTTTTCCCCTTAATGCATAGGATGCATTTAGGTGAAAAAAACACGAGGGTTTATAACCCCTGTAACAACTCTAAAGCCAATTTGCATACATTAATATTTTATGCATATTTTTAGGAACACGTCCGATTTTATTTTGGTACACAATTTTAATTAAAAAAACTGCTGAAAAATGTTCAAACATGTTCAAAAATGTTCAACAAAAAAATAAAATTTCCCAATTTTTATTATGTTTCTTATTATTTTTAAGATGAAGGCTTCCATTTTTGTCTAAGGAGCTTTCAGCTTGCATAGAATTACCCTGTCACTGGTTATTCCTGATCGTCCGTGAAGACCCATCTGTGATTGATAGCTGGGACTGAAGTCAGCAGCCGTAAAAAGTATTGACTGCTGGTTCTCAATGGGAGAACATATATTAATAAATCCTTGGCAGGGGTCATCATGCTGGGGAATGTTAATATACAGATTTCAAGCAGAAAAAAGGAGGCGTTTTAGAAGAGTTTAGCTACAGTTATAGAGAAAAGTTTGCAACTTCTTTGAATTAACCTGAATTTCTCTCAGAATGACTACCAAAATAATGTCTAATCTTCAACCAATGTCTTAACCCAAAGTAAAGATAGTTTTAGTTATCAAAGAACACAACGTTTTATATGATTGTATCATTATTAGCTGAATGATCTAAACAAAAACACTTTACAATAAAAGAATATTATTAATGTGGACTAATCTCTCGAAAATAACACACACCTTCTTGCATGCTAAAAAAGGAATTTTCTTGGGAAATATGTACAGTATTATTATTATTATTATACAGGATTTATATAGCGCCAACAAAACGAAGGCAGATATTACAGTTACATTACAATTTGATACAAGAGGAATCAGAGGGCCCTGCTTGCTAGAGCTTACAATCTGGGAGGGATGGTCAATTCATACAAAAGGTAATAGCTGTGGGGGATGAGCTGATGGAGAAAGTAAAACAGTGTATTCGTTAGAATCAGGATAAGCTTCTTTAAAGAGAAGGGTTTTCAGGGATTGTCTAAAGATGGATAGATTAGGGGACAGTTAGATAGATTGGAGAGGGAGTTCCAAAGGATGGGAGAAGCTCTGGAGAAATCCTGGAGGTGAGCATGGGAGGAGGTGACAAGGGAGCTAGAGAGCAGGAGGTCTTGGGAGGACCGAAGAGAGCAGCTTGGTTGGCATTTTGAGACTAGGTTAGTGATGTAGCTGGGGGCAAAGTTGTGGACGGCTTTGTAAATTATTGTTAGTACTTTGAATTTTATTTGTTGGGTGCATGGAAGCCAGTGCAGGGATTGGCAGAGAGGGGTGGAGGACACTGAAGGATTGGTAAGGTGGATGAGTCTTTCAGCAGCATTCATTATGGACTGAAGGGGGGATCGTGTATGTAAAGGTAGTCCAATGAGGAGTGAGTTGCAGTAGTCAAGGCGAGAGATAACCAGGGAGTGAATTAGAAGCTTGGTGGTGTCATTCGTTAAAAAGGGGTGTATTCTAGAGATGTTGCGGAGGCTAAGGCGGAATGATTTAGACAGGGATTGGATGTGGGCCTGAAAGGACAGTTCTGAGTCTAGGGTTCCCCCAGCACCCTGGCATGTGTGGACAGACTGATAGATTGTGCCATTGAACTTGGCAGAGAAGTCAGGGGAAGGGGCATGTGGGGGAGGGAATATTATGAGTTTAGTTTTAGATAGATTCAGTTTGAGGAAGTGGTGTGACATCCAGGCTGATATGTTTGTTAGTAAATCAGTGATGTGTGAGGAGACTGATGGGGTGAGCTGAGGGGTAGAGAGATAGATTTGGGTATCATCGGCATATAAATGGTAGTGGAAGCCATGAGAGGCTATCAGCTGACCCAGGGAAGATGTGTAGATTGAGAATAGTGGAGGTCCAAGGAGAGAACCTTGGGGAACCCCGGTAAGAGGTGTTGGAGAGGAGGAAGTAGAGTTGTAAGTGACACTGAAGGTGCAGTGAGATAGGTAAGATTCGAACCAACAGAGAGCAAAGCCATGGATACCAAGAAAATTTTGTGTAACGTAAGTCTGTTTGGCAGCGTGGAGACAGGAATGGAATTTTAGGAGGGTAGATTTATATTGGCTGAAATATTGCTGTGACTCTGTCTTATGCCACAGACGCTCAAGAGCATGGCTCTGTTTTTTAAAGGCTTTTGGTAATGTCTGTCTGCCAGGGTTGTAGCAGTTGAGGCCTGATTATGTGCATAGTGAGGGGGGCCAAGGTATCCAGGGTGGATGACAGTGAACTGTTGTAGATAGAAGTGGCTGGGTTGGGGCAGGACAAGGATGAGATTTTGGCATAAAGACAATATGTAGCAGAAAAAAGAAGAGAAGGGTTAAGTTTCTACGGGTAATTGTTTGGTAGTTGGAAGGCAAAGAGGAAGAAGACAAGGAGAGAGTGAAACGAATAAGGTGGTAAGCAGAGAAAGGAAACGGAATGTTGGAGAGGTTGCGTGGAGTGCATAGGTAGGAGAATATGAGATCAAGGCAGTTCCCAACAGAGTGAGTAGAAGCGTTTTCCCATTGTTTCAGGTCAAAAGAGGAGGTTAGGTTCAGAAATTTAGAAGTAGCGGGAGTGTTAAGAATAACAGGGATGTTAAAGTCACCAAGAATGATTGTTGGGATTTCTGAAGAGAGAAAGTAGGGTAGCGAGGCAGGGAAGTCGTCAAGGAAGCTTGATACTGGTCCAGGAGGCCGATAGATCACAGCAATTTTCAACTAAACATGAGAAAATAGACAAATACAGCTTCAAATGAGGAGAGGGATAGAGAGGGGGGTGGATGAAGAACCTGAAAAGTGCTTTGAGGGAACACCCCCCCGTTCGGCTCGCACCTGCAAGAGAACCCGCGAACGGACCTAAAGTCCGTGCGCAAGGTAAATGATGGCGGTCCTGGATTTGGAGACTCTAATATAACAAATAAATTAGTGCGCTAATACTATCAGTTATAATGGATGCGAACGTTTCGAAATCAAAAGTGCTAATATTTAAAGGCTAATATGCATGTTAATGTCATAAAAAGTGTTTGGGGACCTGGGTCCTGCCCCAGGGGACATGTATCAATGCAAATTTTTTTTTTAAAAACGGACGTTTTTTCAGGAGCAGTGATTTTAATAATGCTTAAATTGAAACAAAAAAAGTGTAATATTCCTTTAAATTTCGTACCTGGGGGGTGTCTATAGTATGCATGTAAAGGGGCGCATGTTTCCTGTACTTAGAACTGTCTCTGCAAAAAGTGTCATTTTTGCAAGTAAAAAAAGCTATTTAAAATCACTCGCGGCTAATGTGAATTGACGGCTCCCGTAATACAGAGAACAGTCATTCATTGAAAGTCATTCATAAAAAAAAAGTCATTGATAAAAAAATAAAAAAAATGAAAAAAAAAAAAAAAGCGTGGGGGTCCCCCCAAATTCAATAACCAGGCCCTTCAGGTCTGGGATGGATATTAAGGGGAACCCCAGCCAAAAAAAAAAAAAAAAAATGGCGTAGGGTCCCCCTCAAAATCCATACCAGACCCTTGAGGTCTGGGATGGATTTTAAGGGGAACCCTAGCCAAAAAAAATGGCGTGGGGTCCCCCTCAAAATCCATACCAGACCCTTTTCCGAGCACGCAACCTGGCAGGCCGCAGGAAAAAGAGGGGGGACGAGAGCGCCCCCCCTCCCGCCTGAACCGTACCAGGCCACATGCCCTCAACATTGGGAGGATGCTTTGGGGTCCCCCCCAAAGCACCTTGTCCCCATGTTGATGAGGACAAGGGCCTCTTCCCCACAACCCTGGCCATTGGTTGTGGGGGTCTGCGGGCGGGGGGCTTATCGGAATCTGGAAGCCCCCTTTAACAAGGGGACCCCCAGATCCCGCCCCCCCCCCCTGTGTGAAATGGTAAGGGGGTACAAAAGTACCCCTACCATTTCACCAAAAAAGTGTCAAAAATGGTAAAAATGACAGGAGACGGTCTTTGACAATTCCTTTATTAAAATCTTCTTTCTTCTTTCTTCATCCTTCGGTTTCTTCATCTTCTCCTTCCGTCATCTTCTTCCATCTTCTTCCATTTTCTTCTTCCTCCGATCCGCTTCTTCTTGCTCTGGTCTTCTCGTCCTTCTCGTCCGGCATCTTCTTCCATGGCGTCGGCATCTGTTCTTCTGTCGGGCCGCTCCTCGCAATGGGAGGCTCCCGCTGTGTGAGGCTCGCTCCGTCTGACAGGTCTTTTATAACGGAGGGCACCTGGTGACCCCGCCCCCCTCTGACGTCATGGGGAAAGCCATAGGGAATTCCCCATGACGTCCCCGTGCGTCAGAGGGGGCGGGGTCACCAGGTGCCCTCCATTATAAAAGACCTGTCAGACGCAGCGAAGCCTCACACAGCGGGAGCCTCCCATTGCGAGGAGTGGCCCAAGAAGAGACACCGAAGCCGACGCCCACGCCATGAAAGAAGATGCCGGACGAGAAGGACGAGAAGACCAGCGCAAGAAGAAGCGGATCGGAGGAAGAAGAAGAAAATGGAAGAAGTAGATGGATGAAGATGACGGAAGGAGAAGATGAAGAAACCGAAGGATGAAGAAAGAAGAAAGAAGATTTTAATAAAGGAATTGTCAAAGACCGTCTCCTGTCATTTTTACCATTTTTGACACTTTTTTGGTGAAATGGTAGGGGTACTTTTGTACCCCCTTACCATTTCACACAGGGGGGGGGGGCGGGATCTGGGGGTCCCCTTGTTAAAGGGGGCTTCCAGATTCCGATAAGCCCCCCGCCCGCAGACCCCCACAACCAATGGCCAGGGTTGTGGGGAAGAGGCCCTTGTCCTCATCAACATGGGGACAAGGTGCTTTGGGGGGGACCCCAAAGCATCCTCCCAATGTTGAGGGCATGTGGCCTGGTACGGTTCAGGCGGGAGGGGGGGGCGCTCTCGTCCCCCCCTCTTTTCCTGCGGCCTGCCAGGTTGCGTGCTCGGATAAGGGTCTGGTATGGATTTTGAGGGGGACCCCACGCCATTTTTTTTGGCTAGGGTTCCCCTTAAAATCCATCCCAGACCTCAAGGGTCTGGTATGGATTTTGAGGGGGACCCTACGCCATTTTTTTTTTTTTTTTTGGCTGGGGTTCCCCTTAATATCCATCCCAGACCTGAAGGGCCTGGTTATTGAATTTGGGGGGACCCCCACGCTTTTTTTTTTTTTTTTTTTTATCAAGAATGACAGTTCTCTGTGTTACAGGAGCCATCAATTCATTAGCCGCGAGTGCTTTTAAATATCTTTTTTCCTGCAAAAATGACACTTTTTGCAGGGAAAGTTCTAAGCACAGGAAACCTGCCCCCCTTCACAGGCCACCTATAGACACCCCCCAGATGTGATACTGCAATGCTGTTCTAACAGCACGCACACACAAATCCCCAGAAATAAAGCACATATTGTCAGCAGTCAGCAACACACTGACACGCTGACACTGAAACATAATATGCGAGGCCGCCGCCGCGGCGGCCTCTTATACCGTGGGGCGTGTACTAAAGCCCCTGAGCTATAATTGGCTACAGGCATCCTGCCTGTAGCCAATTATGGCTCTCCTCGCTGCCGGCGCTGTGATTGGCCAAGCATGCGGGGTCACAGTGCATGCTTGGCCAATCATCAGCCAGCATTGCACTGCGACTAGCGCAATGCATTGCGGGCCGCTCGCATCACACGAATTTGATGCGAGCGGCCCAAATAGTTCTGGGCTCGCCGAGCGGGCGAGCGCCTGATGTTCGATCCGAATGTTCGATTCCCGAACATAGGGGTACATACTCAAGGATGAGATAGCAGCCCGAGATATACCCACTGAGCTAGAGAAGTTGATCACGTTTGCATCCTCATTGATTTGACTCCTGACTCAGAGAAAGACTGTCTTTTAGGGAGCACTTGCGGGAGCCTCCTGTACTTTGTCTCCGAGCTTTGCAGTCCCACACGTGCCACCCTCACCTCCCATACTTCCTGGTACAGTGAAGGTGAACCCATGCACTTGGGTTTCACATGTCTCTCTGCGAATGAGTGAACCTTTAGGAGGAGGGAGAGATTGTGCCTTTATTGTGGCCAGCCAGGTCACTTTTTGAAGTCTTGTCCTACCCATTCAGGGAACACCCGAACCCTGAGGTCCTGTCACGGACAGACCTTAGGTGGCGTTGTTTCATCCCCAGTTATCCAGGAGGCTTTGCGACATGCTAATGATAGGTACAGACTCCATGCTGACCGCAAACGCCTGCCTTCGCCTTCCTACCAGGTTGGGGACAGGGTCTGGCTGTCATCTCGCAACCTCCGACTTCGTGTTTCCTCACTGAAGTTCTCACCTCGGTTTATTGGGCCTTTCCGTATTCTTCACAGGATTAACCGATTGGCTAACGCATTAGACCTTCCTTCTAATATGCATATCTCATATGGTCTGCAATCGCTTTACCACCTCGGTGCCATGTCCTCACCCTGTACAGGTTGAGAACCATGAGGACTATGAAGTACAGTCCATTGTTGACTCCCGTATGTTCCGTGGGCGCATACAGTACCTGGTGCATTGGAAGGGGTACGGTCCGGAGGAACGCTCTTGGGCATGGATTGCCATTTAAACAATGAAGCAGTTGCAGTTAAAGGTGGAATTTGAAGGCAGCATAGATTACCTGTGAAGGAATAGAGAAGAGTTTTTTAGATAGTACTGAGGCGAAGTGTAATACTTTATCCAATATGCATACTTTATCCAAAATGATAGTTGCCAATGCAATCCCTGCCTGTGCAACCCCTGCACAGTATATTTGTATTTAGAAATATTAGGCTAATTTCTCACTTATAAGCTTTTGTCTGTGTAGGTTTTGTACTTTTATGTTCATGAACATCTGTAAATTTATGAATGTGAATGCATTGTGATATGTGCTGTTAACCGATCTTATGATACACTTTATTGAGTATACATGAATTCATTATATCTGTCATTCACTAAATGTCATAGAGGTTTATGGCTGTCACACCGCGTTTGAGGAATGTTTTAGGCAATGTCTCTAAAAAGGCTTATTGGAATGAGGACTCAATTTTCTCCCATGCTGTGTTTGAAAAATTCTTTTGGCAGGATAAAAACAAAACCTTCTAAAGGAAATGCTTTTCATTACAAACACATGTCAATTATTGGACTGTTGGCATCTTCCTGGTGAGAGGGAAAATGTAAATGAATAACAAGTGTTGCAACAATATCAGCTTTATAATTAGAAATTCCCTTAAATGTTAACGCCGTGTATATAAATGACCACATTTTCCATAGTAAAACTCACAGCAAAGTTTAACAGCAATTCTTTGGCTAAATTAGCATGGGGACATTGGGTACATCAGCTTTTAAGAAGAGCTGGAATGCAGCTGTTCCTAAAGCGTACTTAACTATATGAGCACTTTGAAAAAAAATGTTATTGGATTTATAAAGTTTAATTTTGGACCCTTATATGCCTTCCAGTAACTGACTTTGCAGTTTTTATTTATTGGTGAAAATGTAAAACATATATGTTCTCGTATTCTTTATTTAAAAAATCTAAAATACTTACTTTTGTTATGTTATCTTCATATTGATGTTATAGTCATTTTTAAAGGGACTGTATGATGGTTTTGAACTGGTTACTTATGTTATCTTCATATTGATATTATAGTCATTTTTAAAGGGAACGTATGATGGTTTTGAACATATTTTATTTTATTTATTAACATCAGTGGTAGAAAAAATCAAAAATAGATAAATCTGAAATACAGTATAGCACATTCATATTTTGCATTCTCTTATTGGGCCAGCAGATAGGGACTTGAGCTCCTGTTTACATTTTACTGCCTCCCAGTTTGATTTTTCAGTGTAAAGCCTGTAGTTTACTGAACTCAATAGCTCACACTAAAATATATTCACACTATTTAACAGTGACTCATTTTAGTATATAATCATTTACTCAATAGCTCATTCCGAGTTTCAATCAGACAAACCACATCCTCAAAACAGACAACCTTTATTGTACTTCATTTTAACTAACCCACAGTGCACTGGTAATTCTTTGCCACGTATTACATGATTGCATAAAACAACAGTTACAAACTTATATACTAAAAAAAAACTATAACTACAAAAAATAATTTTCGGACTCAGAATTATTACATTTTACCTTTAAAGAGCAGCAGTAAATAAATATGTGGCCTACCAATCCCTTCTGTGCACATAGGGTTAAATAAGCCTCTTTGTTACTATAAATCCCTTAACACCTCCACATATGGGCTTCATTATCAGGATTACTGGATCTTTCTAATGGTTTGAATGTTGTGACTCCATGCTGCATTATATTACATGTTTGAATACAATTCTGCAATGTTGCTGCTTCTTGAGGATTCATTGCCTAGATATCAGCCAAGGAATTAAGCAGTTAGGTTTGAACCTATAAAGTGATTTTTAGTGGCTTGGAAGTGTGAGGGTCTGTTATGAATTAGAGAAGAAAAAAGATAAATGGCGAATATACAGTAGTGTCTGTACATTTGTCTTTGCTTAAAATCACATTTGGGGCCAGAAGGGATATGAACAAGAAATGTGCTCCCTGCAGAATTATTTTAAAAACTGAAATGTTTGAAAGAGCTTGCCATTTATATGATAAAATAGCTGACATTAGCTGGTGTAATTAATGGAAGGCTGCCATATGGGCATTATACTTATAATTATTTAAAAAAAAAAAAGACTGTACTGGAGAAATACAGAGGCTGCCATTGCTGACCTTTTTCTGAGAAAGTTAGTTGCCTGTCTGTCTCTGACTCTAACATTTTGTGTCACCCACCTGGAACAAGCATGCGGATCAAGAAAGTCAGAGTAAAGGCAAAACTACCTAATACTTCTCAGCCTGTGCCAACTGAAGCCATTAATTCAAACTAGGCAACTAGTCTTTTCAAATGGCGAGTAGGGATGAGCTCCAGGTTTAGACAAAACCTTACTTGTTTGGGCATTTGTCTTAACACTGAACTTGTAGCTGGAGATGAACGTCATATACAGCAGTATTTTTCTACTGGTGCGATATATGAAAGTTTCCTTCTTCAGCTGTCAATGGTTGTTAAGGAGGCAGCGGATTTCAGCACCCACCACCATCATAGCAACCAGTGACCTCACCCGACCACAATCATTTTTTGCGTAATGGCGTTGACCAAATATGGCCATGGCCATATTTATTCAATGATGTAAGCCACTCTCCTTGCCCCCTTATTTTACATTCCAGATGCATTAGAGCACAGTAATCGGCAGGTGCAGATGGGTCAGCGCATTTTTCATTTATTGTGATTGATGAGGATCTGCATTGCTGGACAGCGTGATTGATGATAGATCGATTAAAAAAAGGACCTTACAAAAAATTAGTGTTTTCAGCAACTATTTACAATTATTATTTTTTTGTTAATGAGCAGGGGTACCAAGTACTTATTTATGTCAGGATGCAGTACCTGAGGGCCTCCCATCCCCCCTACAGTCAGAACATGCTGAGGGAACACATTTAACCCCTTGATCGCCCCTAGTGTTAACCCCTTCCCTGCCAGTGTCATTTATACATTGATCGGTGCATTTTTATAGCACTGATCAATGTAATAATGTCACTGGTCCCCAAAAAGTGTAATTTAGGGTCAATGTTGCAGTCCCACAAAAAATCGCAGATTGCTGCCATAACCAGCAAAAATAATAAAAAATAAAAGTCCCTAAATCTATCTCATAGTTTGTAGACGTGATAACTTTTGCGCAAACCAATCAATACGTGCCTATTGCGATTTTTTTTACCAAAATATGTAGAATACATATTGGCCTAAAATGATGAATACATTTTTTTTATATTTTTTTTATATTTTTTTTAATATGTATTATAGCACAAAGTTTAAAAAAAAAATGTATTCAAAATTGTCCCTCTGAATGAATAAAATTGCTAATTTCCAACAAAGAAAATTTAAACAAAGTTCTGCTTACGTACATGTTCCCAGCCCCCTATGCTATTTGTTTGACAGTCCCTTGCCTATTAGCCTAGAAAATTGCATTTATTATTGCTTTCCTGACAGACTCCATGGCAGCCTACGTGTGGGTTAACCCCGCCTCCTCTCCAATGCTATAGGACCCCATTCCCATAAATGAACACTCACCACTCCATACTGTGTTCCTTTTTTGTCCTCCTCCATGGACCTGCATGCTGTTCGCGTCCGGATGGACTTCGGATCCTTTGGCATACCCTGCGGTGCAGCTCAGAGCCCAGCCATGGGCGGGCAGGAAGCTTAGAGGCTGGATGGTACCCTATGGTGGTGTGGGTGGTCGCCTCTGTATGCCCAACGGACGACCGAACGGGATGCATCAACGGCTGGCAAGGTCTGCGCTTTATTTCCTCCATGGCAGTCATATTTTTGTCTGTTATATGTAGTGTGTTTTGTGGCATCCTATGCTGTCCCCTAAGGCGCCGGAACGCTTGTGCGTTCCAGTTTGCTATGGCGCTTCCGCATTACGGGCCCCTCGGCGTACTGCGCGTGCGCATTGACCGATGCGAAACTGAGGCTTGGTTTGCACATGCGCAGTGGCGTGGTCAGGTCGGCGACCGCGCAGGCGCCGTATGTCCGTCTTCCCATGGCGCAGGCGCGCGTCGGAAGAGGCGGTGACGTCACGGGCGGGGAATTTAAAAACCGACTGCTGCTTCAGTCTCTCTGGGTTCTGTCAGAGAGTTGGAGACAGCAAAGCCAGTTCCCCAGCCTTGCTCAGGTCAGTGCTTAATTGTTTAATGCTGCACATTATCTGCTCTGCACATCATCTGCTCTGCACATTATTTTGTCCTGCACATTATTTTGTCCTGCACATTATTTGCTCTGCACATTATTTGCTCTGCACATTGTTTGCTCTGCACATTATTGCTCTGCACATTATTTGTCCTGCACATTATTTGCTCTGCATGTTACTGCTCTGCACATTACGGCCCTGCACATTATTGCCCTGCACACTGATTGTTTCACACAAGTGATGCTCTGCACGGTAGTTACTCTTCACATTAATACCTTGCACGTCAATGCTTTACGCATGGATGCTCTGCATACCGTGGTTTTTAGGTCCACCTTTTTTCTCTTGCAGACCAAAAAGCCTGTAGTGTGACGTTCTCAGTCCTGAGAGTATGGACAAATCACCGCCTGAAAGCGGCCAGCCCTCACGCACTAGGTATGTGCGGGTGAGGGAGGGGGGTTGAAATACAGCCGCATTGTTTGCGTTGTTTTCCTGATGCCATGTTCCCCTCCCCCCCTATTTTTGTCCTCAGCCCTTCCAGGTTGGATCTTCAGGATACAGACCTTGCCAGGCCACAATACCACTCATCATTAAGATCCAGAAGAGACTCTCCGCATGGATCTCACCACCAGAGGAGATGTTCACATTCCTCCTCCAGACACCGCTCCCACCGCCATGATAGCCGCTCTGGTCGAAGAGCCTGCTGGGGATGTGGGACTCGAGTCCCGGAAGGGCAAGTCCTTGTGTGACCGATGTTATGCCCGGGCGGTCGGGGAAAAAGAGACTGAAAGCCAGCGCATGGAATCCCTCGTAAAACGTGTGGTGCAGCAGTCGCTGAGAGATATGGATACAGCGCACACGCTGAGCCAATCCACAAATGCTACTGGCTCTCAGGTTGGTTCAGCCCGTGAGGATCCGGGTACCTCACAGCCCTATGTGGCTTCTAACGAGTCTTCGCACGAGGAGTTCGTGGGTGAAGAGGATATTGGGGGCTTTGACTTCACTATGGTCTCACCTCTAATCAAAGCAGTTAAAGAGGGCCTTAAGTGGGAAGACTCTTCTACCCCGCCAGCTAAACAGAAGAAATTCTTCAAGCAGCTGGGGAAAGAGCGCCTAAACTTCCCCCTTCTGACAGAGCTGAAGGATATCATTGAGGAAGAGTGGAGTAAAGTGGATAAAAAATCTTCCATGGCGAATAAAACGGGCAGGTTGTATCCCTTCAAGATGGAAGAAGTAAAACACTTGGAGAATGCTCCCCTTGTGGACGCAGCGTTAATGCGCCTAGCCAAACATGTGACTCTCCCACTGGAAGACTCAGTGTCCTTCAAAGATGGTCTCGACTGGAAAATCGACCAGGACCTTAAAAGGATCTACGGGCTTGCCGGTATGGCCTGTAAACCGGCCTTAGCACTAGCAGCCATGTCCAAAGCCATGGAAGCTTGGACCGAGAACGTGGACTCCTTTCTCAGGGGTGTGTCCGAAGAGTTGGCTAAAAGTTCAGCAGCAGCAGAGCTGAAGCTCGCGGCAGTCTTCCTGGGGGAAGCATCCATTGACTTGATCCGCCTTTTGGCACGCGTTATGTTGTCCTCGGTCACGGCTAAGCGAGCCTTATGGTTACGTCCCTGGCTGGCTGACCCGGTTTCCAAGCAAGCTTGGTGTAAGATCCCCTTTGAGGGGTCCTCTCTATTTGGCAACAAGCTGGACGACGCCATATCGCGGGCTACGGGCGGTAAGTCTGGCTTCCTTCCCCAGGACAGACGTGGGTTTGGAAAAAAGAAACCTCAATTTAAAAGACGCAGCCCAGATCGCTCAAGAGACGCACGCTCCTACAAGCCCGCACGGGACTTCAGGAGGAATTGGAGCCGAGGACAGACTTCCTTTCGTAAGCCCTTTAAGGGTCAGACATCCAGTGGACGTGATCCAGCCAAGTCCTTCTGAGATCGCGCCCGCCCAGGCGGGTCGGGTGGGGGCCCGTCTATCCCTCTTCCGGCACGTCTGGGTGGCCTCGATCTCGGATTACTGGGTAGTCCGGACAATCTCGTCAGGTCACAGATGGACCTTCTCCAGTACTCCTCCCCCCAGATTCCTGTCTACCCTTCTACCTCACTCGGCGGAGCAGAGGCAGGTGTTATTGTCATATGTGGACCTGTTGAAAACTCAAGGTGCAGTGGTTCCAGTGCCAGAGGAAGAGCGGTCTCAGGGAATCTACTCCCCACTCTTTTTGGTGCAAAAGAAAAGCGGAGCTTGGCGCCCAGTCATAGACCTGACCTACCTAAACAGGTTTATAAAATACGGAAGGTTCAAGATGGAAACACTCTCGACGATTCAGCAGGCTATACAGCCAGGAGATTGGATGATTTCAGTCGACCTAAAGGACGCGTATTTCCACGTCCCAGTAGAAAAGGAATTTCAAAAATTTCTAAGATTTTGTGTCGGTCAAGATCATCTGCAGTTTATTTGCCTCCCCTTCGGGTTGACGACATCCCCCCGTGTTTTTTCGAAGGTGCTCTTGGCCATAGTGGCTCTTATCAGGATAAAAGGCATACGTCTGTACCATTACCTAGACGACCTCCTGGTGCTATCCCAAAGCAGAGAGCAGTTGCTGGTACATCGGGAACAAGTGATTTCCACTCTGTCCAATTTCGGGTGGCTCCTGAACTTGGCAAAAAGTCACTTAGAGCCAACCCAGCGGCTAATATATTTAGGGGCTCAGTTCGACACTCTACAAGAAACCATCTCGCTTCCGTTGGAAAAAATTCCAGTTATACGAGACAGGATCTCTCGGGCCTTGCACAGCCAGTTTCTGAAAGCCTCTCAGTGCCTCAAAATAATAGGTACAATGGTCTCAACGACTCCTATGGTCAAGTGGGCCCTGTGGAGGCTACGCCCATTCCAGTCGGGCTTTCTCAGACAGTGGAAGTCAGGCGACAAAAACCAGAACATACACATAACCACGGCAATGAGGAACAGTCTCTTCTGGTGGCTCCAACGAAAGAATCTCTTGTCTTGTCACTCCATCGCTCCCATCTCGTGGGTCACGGTTATGACCGATGCCAGCGGGACCGGTTGGGGAGCTCTTTGCGGGTCGAACCTTGCTCAGGGCAAGTGGGATGCATGTCTCCCTGTTCCGGGTTCGAATGTCCTGGAACTCCGAGCAGCCTGGTGTGCTCTCCAACACTTTTCTCATCTCCTGAAGGGGAATTCAGTATTAAGGATGAACACCACGGCGGTCTCATACGTGAAAAGGCAGGGGGGCACTCGGAGCTCTACTCTTCCCCGAGAAGTGGAACCCATCCTATCATGGGCACAGAGGAATCTGGTGAACATCTCAGCAGTCTTTGTCCCAGGGGTCCAGAACTCTCAGGCGGACTTCCTGTCACGTTCTCAGTTGGACAACAACGAGTGGTCCCTTCATGCTCAAACATTCGAGTGGATCCTGTCCTTAGGGGTCAATCCCGAGGTGGACCTATTCGCCTCCCCCTGCAATTTCAAGATGGAGAAGTTCTACACCCGAGGCCGTTGCTGCCAGGCCTTCGGAACAGATGCTCTGACGGACGAGTGGAGGTTCAGGAGGGCATACGCCTTTCCCCCACTTCCAGTGATACTCAGGTTCCTGCAGAGACTCCAGGGGGAAGCAGTGGACGTTGTAACAATAGCTCCCTATTGGCCCAACAGGCCTTGGTTTCCCCTCTTGGTCCAGCTCAGTGTTCGGAATCCGATACGGCTCCCTCTCAGGCCGGACCTTCTCTCTCAGGGTGCCGTTCTGCACCCCTGCCCAGCACTTCTGAAACTGACGGTCTGGTTCTTGAGAGGAGGAGGTTAGAATCTATTGGTTGTGCCTCAAGAGTTATTTCCACCCTTATGAGCTCAAGAAGGTCAAGCACAAACAAGGTTTATGGAAGAATTTGGACCAAGTTTGTGGAATTCTGTACTTCTACGGATAGATCTTTTGAGCACCCAGGAGTCCAGGACATCCTTAGTTTACTGCAAACCGGCCTTGATCTTCCTCTATCAATAAGTTCCCTCAGGGTTCAGGTATCGGCCTTGTCAGCCTTCTCCGGCATATCATGGGCAGTTCAGCCATTGATCCGTCAGTTCTTTTGGGGGGCAACAAGGCTTAAGCCCCAAAGGAAGCCTAGATTCCCCAAATGGGATCTTCCCTTGGTTCTTGATTCTATTACTGGACTGAGCATGTCGGGGCCTTCCCCTCTTTCCATTAAGGACTTTTCAGCAAAGTTGGTATTCTTGGTGGCTATTTTTTTTGACATTCTTCCCGGACCGGGTTGTCCTCGTTCCCATGCTGGGTTCCAACCCAAAGGTATCCTCAGTGTTCCACGAGAATCAGGAAATCGTCCTGCCCACATTTAAGGCTCCGGGATCTTCTGATATTCATCCTTTGGATGTTGGTGAAGCTTTAAAGGAATATCTTCAAATCACTGCTCCTTTCAGACGTTCTGACCATCTATTCATTCTGCATTCAGCCAGCAATAAAGGAAACAAAGCTTCAACCAGGACTCTGGCATCCCGGATTGTATGGACCATACAGCAAGCATACAGGGCTAAGGGCTTGGCTCCTCCTGAGGCGGTGACGGAGCATTCCACCAGGGGAATGGCGGCTTCTTGGGCGGCGGCTCGACAAGTGGCTCCTGACACCATATGCAAGGCGGCCTCTTGGGCCTCCATCAATACGTTTATGTTGCATTATTGTATTGAACCAGCAGCTCTGTCTTCTGTAAACTTTGGTTTGAAGGTCCTATCGGCCGATAGGTCAAATTAAAATATTTTTTGTTCATCATACCCACCCGTGTGGTCGGCTAGTTATTTCTCACACGTAGGCTGCCATGGAGTCTGTCAGGAAAAAGGAAAATTTATTATCAATACTTACCGGAATTTTCCTTTCCTGATGGACTCCATGGCAGACGGAGTTCCCACCCATGAGTCATATGAGTAGGCTAGTTACGGAACACAGTATGGAGTGGTGAGTGTTCATTTATGGGAATGGGGTCCTATAGCATTGAAGAGGAGGCGGGGTTAACCCACACGTAGGCTGCCATGGAGTCCATCAGGAAAGGAAAATTACGGTAAGTATTGATAATAAATTTTCCTTTTTTTAACTTTCAGCTTCCATTGACTTGAATGGGGGGTTTGGATTTGGCACCCAAACTTCAGTAAAGTTCAAGGAACCTGCCCCAAACCTAATCCAAGTACATTCAGCTCATCACTAATAGAAAGGTGAGCAATGTTGGCTTCAATACTCCTAAATAAAAATAGTTTTTAACCTAGAGCCACAATGTTAAAGTTCACATCTGGTATAATACCGTGTTTTCCTGAAAATAAGCCTGGGTCTTATATTAATTTGGGTACAAAAAATACACTAGGGCTTATTTTCTGGGGATGTCTTAACCACTTGCCGACTGGCGCACGACGATATACGTCGACAGAATGGCACGTACAGGCAGGAGGGCGTATATATACGTCCCTCCTTTAGCCTGTCCGTGCCATCGGGAGCGCGCTGGGAGCGGCACGCTCCCACGCCGGTCGGGACCCCCGTGAGTCCGATCGCGGTCCCCGCGGACTCGATCGCCGCGGGGACCCCCGCGATCGTCTCACGGGGCGGCTGAACGGGGAGATGCCGAGATAAACAGCATCTCCCCGTTCTGCCTAGCAACTAGTGACGCCGATCTCTGCTCCCTGTGATTGGAGCAGAGATCAGCATTCACTAGCTGACAGCCACGCCCCCCCACAGTAAAAAACACACCCCTAGGCATACTTAACCATTACACTGCCCCCTTGTGGTTAACCCCTTCACTGCCAGTGTCATTTATACAGAAATCAATGCATTTAAATGCATTAATTGCTGTAAAAATGACAATGGTCCCAAAAATGTGTCAAAAATGTCCGATGTGTCCGCCATAATGTCGCAGTCACAAAAAAAATCGCAGATCTCCGCCATTAATAATAAAAAAAATTATTAATAAAAATGCTATAAAACTATCCCCTATCTTGTAAACGCTATAACTTCTGCGCAAACCGATCAATAATGGCTTATTGCGATTTTTTTTACCAAAAATATGTAGAAGAATACGTATCGGCCTAAACTGAGGAAAAAAAAATTTTTTTATATATTTTTGGGGATATTTATTATAGCAAAAAATAAAAAATAATGCATTTTTTTCAAAATTGTCGCTCTATTTTTGTTTATAGCGCAAAAAATAAAAACCGCAGGGGCGATCAAATACCACCAAAAGAAAGCTTTGTTTATAGCGCAAAAAATAAAAACCGCAGGGGCGATCAAATACCACCAAAAGAAAGCTCTATTTGTGGGAAAAAAAGGACGTCAATTTTGTTTGGGAGCCACGTCGCACGACCGCGCAATTGTCAGTTAAAGCGACGCAGTGCCGAATCGCAAAAAGGGGCCTGGTCCTTTGGCTGCAAATTGGTCCGGTCTGAAAGTGGTTAAAAAGTTCCCTGTCTTCTCCCCCCTGTCAGGTCAGGAGTCGTTTTTTTGGGGAATTAAAATGTCAAAATACTATCTTAGTTAAAAAACCTTATACAATTCTGTGGTCTGTTTTATAGGGTGATTGTGCTGGTGTAGGGTGCTGTGTGTCTCCATTTGTGGCAGTTTTAAAAAAAAAAAATACCTTTTTTTTTTTACAGCTCTGCTTGAGGATCGCATGATCTTCCTCAGCTCTTCCCTGCTCCGAGATCCCCACAGCCCGCTCTGAGAACTGCAGATGGAGGGGCTGCAGATGTCAGTCGGGAGGATCAGAGAAGGAAGAGCCACGATCCCCGCTGACGTCAGCCCACTCCAAGCACTAAAGAGGGAGGGGGCATCAGCCGGGTGGAGAAGGAGAGGTGAAGATCTCTGGCGGTTATAAATGGGGTATTTTACATGATGCTGTTGCAGTGGGAGACACACTGCACCTGGGATCTCTTTCCAAAATGGATTACAGCTTTTTGCATTAACTTTACTAGGGCTTATTTTCGGGGTAGGGCTTATATTGCAGCCCTCCCTGATAAACAAGATAGGTCTTATTTTCGGGGTAGGGCTTATTTTCGGGGAATCACGGTAGCACAGTATTAGTGCCATTTTGACCGGTTTTGATTAATTTTTGTCTATCGAGATGTCTGTGGAATATGTTTCCTGTGTGAAGTAGCATTTATGTATTGGGCTGAGGATGGTGTCTCACAAAAGTGAGTACACCCCTCACATATTTTGTAAAAATTTTATTCTATCTTTTCATGTGACAACACTGCAGAAATTACACTTTGCTACAATGTAAAGTGAGTACACCCCTCACATTTTTGTAAATATTTTATTCTATCTTTTCATGTGACAACATTGCAGAAATTACACTTTACTTTGTGTAACAGTGTAAATTTGCTGTCCCCTCAAAATAACTCAACACACAGCCATTAATGTCTAAACCTGCTGGCAACAAAAGTGAGTATACCCCTAAATGAAAATGTCCAAATTGGGCCAAAGTGTCAATATTTTGTGTGCCCACTATTATTTTCCAGCACTGCCTTAACCCTCTTGGGCATGGAGTTCACCAGAGCTTCACAGGTTGCCACTGGAGTCCTCTTCCACTCCTCAATGACAACATCACAGAGCTGGTGGATGTTAGAGACCTTGCGCTCCTCCATCTTCCGTTTGGGGATGCCCCACAGATGCTCAATAGGGTTTAGGTCTGAAGATATGCTTGGCCAGTCCATCACCTTTAACCTCAGCTTCTTTAGCAAGGCAGTGGTCATCTTGGAGGTGTGTTTGGGGTCGTTATCATGTTGGAATACTGCCCTGCGGCCCAGTCTCCAAAGGGAGGGGGTCGTGCTCTGCTTCAGTACGTCACAGTACATGTTGGCATTCATGGTTCCCTCAATGAACTGTAACTCCCCAGTTCCGGCAGCACTCATGCAGCCCCAGACCATGACACTCCCACTACCATGCTTGACTGTAGTCAAGACACACTTGTCTTTGTACTAATCACCTGGTTGCAGCCACACACTCTTGACACCATCTGAACAAAATAAGTTTATCTTGGCCTCATCAGACCACAGGACATGTTCCAGTAATCCATGTCCTTAGTCTGCTTGTCTTCAGAAAACATGTTTGCGGGCTTTCTTGTGCATCATCTTTAGAAGAGGCTTCCTTCTGGGACGACAGCCATGCAGACCAATTTGATGCAGTGTGCAGCGTATGGTCTGAGCACTGACAGGCTGACCCCCCCCCCCCCATTCCTTCAACCTCTGCAGCAATGCTGGCAGCACTCATACATCTATTTCCCAAAGACAACCTCTGGATATGAAGCTGAACACATGCACTCAACTTCTTTTGATGACCATGGCAAGGCCTGTTCTGAGTGGAACCTGTCCTGTTAAACCACTATATGGTCTTGGCCACTGTGCTGCAGCTCAGTTTCAGGGTCTTGGCAATCTTCCTATAGCCTAGGCCATCTTTATGTAGAGAAACACTTCTTTTTATTTCAGATCCTCAGAGAGTTCTTTGCCATGAGGTGCCATGTTGAACTTCCAGTGACCAGTATAAGAGAGTGAGAGCGATAACTCCAAATTTAACACACCTGCTCCCCATTCACACCTGAGACCTTGTAACACTAACAAGTCACATGACACCGGGGAGGGAAAATGGCTAATTGGGTCCAATTTGGACATTTTCACTTAGGGGTGTACTCACTTTTGTTGCCAGCGGTTTAGACATTAATGGCTGTGTGTTGATTATTTTGAGGGGACAGCAAATTTACACTGTTATACAACTGTACACTCACTACTTTACATTGTAGAAAAGTGTAATTTCTTCAGTGTTGTCACATGAAAAAAAATAAAATATTTAAAAAAATGTGATATAATAAAATATTTAAAAACAATGTGAGGGGTGTACTCACTTTTGTGAGATACTGTACATGCAACACTCTGTACTTCTCTACAGGTGCTGCAATCCCTCCCAAGAAAGCTCATCCTCTTCTGCAAAGGTCCATCCCCAGAAGCTTACGCTGAATGACTTTTCTACATGTATATGCCCGATATCATTACATTGTTTTGTAAGTTGCCAGTTGTCATGTGAATACATTTGTTTTTATACTGCTATACTTAGATGTGCCCTCTGCTGTCCTTATCTATTACCATAATCACCTGTCTTTTCAGAGGTGCTGCACTACAGTGTTTTGGAACCACTCCACCATCTCACCTGGACCCACCCCCCCCCCCCCCCAAGCCATCTTCCTCCAGTGTATTGGTCACAGACACTTCTGTGCCATATCTCTTCACATACATGTCTCTTACTTTACACTTTTGAAAATCTGGCATTCTGTATTAAAATTAGCACCATGGGTCCCCCTGTGGAACAAAAACCATTTCCAGTAATTTACTATGAACTCTAGTATAGCTGGCCATACACACTAAACAGTGAGGATGGACAAATCTCCCACTATGGCTATTGAATTTTTAAGCAGAAGGCCAGGCGTGGTCATGCCCCAAGTGACTCAAGGTGGTATTGAACCCATAACCTTCCGTTTGCTGCTCCATTTGCTTTACCTTTGAGCCACACCTCAGTTCCTTTCAGCCTGCTTTCCAGCTATGAAGTACTGAGGGTGATACCCTGATTGTACCTGTCACTCCTGGTTCAGCTGAGCTTATCCAATCAGCTGGGTATAAAACGCTGCCTCACTCTGAGGGCTCTGTCAGTTCATTGTCTCTTGTTTACTGTTTTGCCAAAGGTTCCTGTATTCCTGTGTTTTAGTTACAGCGTTCCAAGACTGACTCCGGCTTCTGACCCTGGCTCTGCATATCGTTTATTCTGTATCTTTCCCTCCTGGCAACAGATGACAGAGATTTTTGTTATCAGACATTAGGTGAATACACTAGAGAGCAGTTATTGGAACGCATTTGTATCACTCATGTTTTTGTTGATCAGGGCAGTTTTCTGTTTGAGGACGTGCAGCCATTGATTCGGATCTGTACAGAGTTGGCCCTGTCTGATGCCTCTAGTGGAGGTGATGACTATACACCCCCTTTTAGTGCAGCTCAGGTAGAGTCTTTGGTGGTTGGAAGATGACTCAGCCTTTTTCTTTGAGCAGTACTCAGCTTGTCCTAAACAGGTGCTTGCAAAATGTATAGATTCAGTGCAGTCTCTGGTCAGACAAGCAGTGTGCAAATCTGATTTTGTGCAATCATTATTACAGGCCTGGTCAAGCTTGTTGTACTCAGCCTCTGTCAGTTCTCAACCACCCATTTCTGTGTCTAGATACCAGCCTGCTGGGATGTCTTCTTCTCCATTACCCCCAACAACCACAATTGCCGACCAATACACCCTGCTACCAATGAAGTACCAGTACCCTGTTTCTACCCACTGCACCTATCCTGCCTTTAATCCACCTGCATCTTCCCTTCCACCTGTAACAATCCCACAAAAACCTCCGCCAGCCACTGTTCCCTTGTCTCTACTGCATTCCAGCCCTTCCTTTTACCCAGTTCCACCTACAAAGCTGCGGTGACTAAGCCAAAAAAAGAAACGGAAGTTCTTTCCAATTGACACGATCCTGCCAGTAATCCAACCTGCCTCCACACCAGTTAATCCAATCCAGCCTGATGTTCCGATGCCTGCTGTCAAGCCCCCGTGCACCGATTCACAGCCCAGGTAGCTTATTAACCTGTTACCGTGGGCTGTGTGTATTTGCAAGGGTGAGCATACATCTCTGCATCATGGACTCCAACCTAGGTAAGCCCTTACAATACCTCAACAGTACTTGCATCAGATTGCATGCAGGCATTGTTAGGTTGACAATTTCTCACTTGGTTCTTTCAATTTTTCAGTCACTGGATGTTTTATGAGAGGATGCTAGTAGAGCCACCCGCTGAGTGAATTTTGCCAATTTCATCAGGAATCACCCCAAATTTGCTCCATGTATGGCCAGTTTATGTGTTTCGATGCATTGTGCTTTGAGGACACTGGGAACAGTTGATGTGTAGGAACTTAAGTTGAGATGCATGAGCAGAATACAAAAACAAACTACCATTAAGACGGATAGAGTTTAAGCAGTGTTATAAAAAAGGCAAGTTGTGGCAAGCAACATTTGGGCAGAGGTAAGGCAGGCAGAGGTCCGGGTAGGCTGAGCATACAAACAGAAAAAAAATGAAGAAATTCAATATGAAAAATAGTAATTCGATAGCAAAATTCCAAGGAGCATTAGAAGGAAATTGTTTGCTGTCTAGCGATGAGGTGTGCTTGAGATTGTCCTACCTTTGTGCTCTATTTCGACCAGCAGGCAGTGGAGGTACATGTCCTCCTAGTTATGGGAGGAAAACCCCATCGCTGGTTTTAGCCTTGGGAGCAGAGACTTGTGTCTACCTATAAAACTAAAGGCCCATACACACGATCAGACTTTTTGACAACAAACATGCAAATTAGCCGTTTTAGGGCAACAGCCGACCGTGTGTACGCTCCATCGGACAAACTTTTTCAATTTTCAACGGACTTTTGTTGGCTGTGCGAACGGCAAAACCATAGGACTATTGTACAAAGTACAAACACCCATGCTCAGAACCAATGCAAAAGTTCAGACAACAATACAGAAGTTGACCAAAGGTGGTGGTAAAGAGCAGAAAAACCATGTGATTTGGTGAAAGTTGGCTGTAAACGTCCTGCCGTGTGTATGCAATACAAGTTCACGGCCGACGCCCTTTGTAAAAAAAATCCACAGAAAAGTTTGTACAAAGTCCGATCGTATGCATGAGGCTTAAGTGGGAGCCACCAGTTCTTAACAATGTAATAATCAGTTGCTTTTACCAGAAATATTTTAAAAAGAAATCAGGAAAACAAAAAAAGAAAAGCATATCTATCGAAAAAAATATATAAAGTTATAATAAAAACAGCTTTGTCATATGCTGTATATACAGTATCTGCTCTTAATGTGCTGGCTGAATATTATTAATGTGATCAAACAACCAGTAATAATATACAGTATAAACCATATATTTTTAGATTTTATGAATAAAAAGCTAAATGAGAACCACTGAACCAATGTATTTTTAAATTTAGCTGACTAAACTGGGTTTTATTTCACTTTCAGGTCATCAGCAGGTGCATGAAAGAATTCTAACAAGAATATATAAAAATATTATTATTTTAAGGTGTTCCACCTACAAAAAAAAGGATTTTATAACCAAGCTATCACACATTGGTGACAAAGAAATTGTTTTATTACTTTTCATATATATATTTAAAAGGAGCTGCCTTTCAGTATTAGCTAATAAGACACATGTGTTAAACACTTAGAAAATTTATTGAGTGTGAGGTAATGTTTGACTGTGGCTATAGTTAAGACGTTGTTATGTCTGTCACATATGAGTTCCAGCTGTGCATTATGTGTAGGTATGTTCTGGTCAATGACTATTGGGCAATATCAGCAGAATATAGCAGCTAATTAGTCTACCTTATGATACAATTGTCATATAATGTACTCTACAGCATCACTAGCTGAAATATAAACCGGTCTTACTATTAACAATACTTTAATAAAAATAACAAGTTCACGTTTTAATGAGCTGAATTGACACTGTTCTGGGCTATTTATTTACCTAACTTATATAAACCAATGAGAATTTTTCTTATATAGCTCTGAATACAGTAAAATGAAATCTCATTGGTTGTTGCTTGCTTCACTTTGTACTTCGCTGTTGCCACATCAATTGTTGAATATCAAATATTGAAATGGCTTTGTTGCTTACTATGACTGAATCCTACCTGATTCCATGCCCGTTGAGCTTGCCACTTCATTGCTTCTCCCCATCATGTTTAAACATTGATGGCTTTAGCTGACAAGAGATCGCTTTTTCCCCAGATATGCCTCAACGTGCGTGGTTTCTAGTACAATTTGCCTTACATCTACAACATGAGTGCTACAAGACCTTGTCTTGGTATTGTTTGCTACCTTTTGCTCACCACATAAACTGTTTGCAGCACCTCTCCCCCAATTACATTGCTACTTGCACCAGTTAATGCAATATGCACCCCAGCTGAGGCTTTAACCTTCTATCTGGAACCAACTTACCTTTTTGACTCCCACAAATTCCAGCTGGGTTAATGAAATAGACTTTAGTGCGGCTCAGACTCTGCAGGCAACTTTCCTGTTAGCAGGAAAGTTAGTAAAGCAAAGCACCCCCCCACCCCATCCCACACACACACACTTTGAAATGTTTGTATATAGGGCAGCGAAGGGAGAACCACAGACCTATTTCTTAATACATTCTTCATATAGAACACAGATTTGCATCACATAGACATGTATTAAACTAGTCTTGGCAGACATGTCTTCCATTAACACAGCATAACTAAATTATTTCTGTTTTCCTTTGCAGAAATTGAATCCTATAGCTTTCCAGTCTTTTCTAATCGGGCAATTTTTTCCATGCATTATTATTTAATCTCTTCCAGGTGTGTTATTTATAGAACTTGTACAAGAACTTAAGCAGGCATAGAACTTACGCTGCTCACGGCTAAAGTAAAGCATACCATATATTTAAACAATAGCATTCTCTTTGTATTATGAAATTGTATGATATGCTTTTTAATATTAAAGTGGAACTTTAGTCATAAAATGAAGTCCTGCTAGATCACCTCAGGCTGTAAAACATAAAAAATAAGTGCCTACACTGTTTAAACTCCAGTAATACACCGTCTCATCCTGCTCTGCACATGCTCAGTCGCTCTCTATTTTTAGGTACCATGCCAAATTTGTAGAAGCCGATCTGCTGACAGCTTAAAGATTTACTGCTGTTCAGGGTCTCTGGGCTTCAGAAAAATGGCAGCCTCCAGCAATAAGAAACAGGAACAATGCTGGAAGCAATTTATAGCACACACTTATTGATGTGGAATGTATGTTCTCTGCTAAAGAACATTATTTTTATCAAGTTGTTCCACTTGAGCAAATCATTTATTTGTTAAGATGTGA
This sequence comes from Lithobates sylvaticus, assembly GCA_028564925.1. Classification (NCBI taxonomy): domain Eukaryota; kingdom Metazoa; phylum Chordata; class Amphibia; order Anura; family Ranidae; genus Lithobates; species Lithobates sylvaticus. The sequence goes on from CM053026.1 coordinate 291,648,611, forward strand.
GATGAAGTTCATGCATATTCTCAGAGTACTGTGCTTTCATTTTTCTATAGTGACCATAGGTTTTTGAACAGATCATTAGATAAAGACACTCCTAGAAAGAAAGACCAGTTCCCAGAACTGAGGAAGCCACTTGGATATGACATGTTTTTCTTTTCAGCTGGCTAATTTTCTTCAGTCAGCATGTATTTTTTATAGCCAGTCATTGTTCATCATGCTTGATAAAGATTTTTTTATTTTGAATAAGAGACATGTCAAAGTGTGTGTTGTGTTTCTTTAGTGTTAACATTTTTGTTTGTGAAATAGTAGGGGTATTATTTACTGCTCACAAAGACTTTCCAAACTACGAATCATTATCACGAATATATATACATACATAAATATCGAAATTTCAACTAATACGAAAGAAATTATAGCGGATACAACAAATGAATTCGTCCTGATTCGAGATTCAGTCTCGAATACCTACACTCTACAGAAATAACAAATTATCCAAAAACTAAGTAACGTAACATAACGAATATAACAGAACGAAATTATGTATTTTACGAATGACAACAAACCGGAACTAAACAAAATTATCCGTTGTGCACAAGTCTAATGGCCAGTGGAATAGAAATTTTAATTTTAATTTTCTAATTAGAGTATTCAGCTTAAAAGAGAAGTATGGGTTTTTGGTTTTTCATGCGTACCTAGGTGGATGCAGTATCTGTCCGATGCTGCATCTGTCCCCCGGCGCCTCTAACACTGAGAACCGAGCGATCGAATACCGCCTATCGCTCAGTTCTCACAGCTCCATGAGCAGAGAGCTGGTGACTGTAAATTAACTTAAAATTAAAATATAAAAGCAATGTTAATAAAAATACAATATATAATTCCACAAAAAATAAATAAAGGAAAATTAGAATTTCAGAGAAAATATGTTTTCATTTTTACCCTGCAACCTTACCCAAAGTAACCCACATATCAATCTTGAGAACTTCTATTCATATTTTTCCATTGCCCTGGATATGCCTATCCAGTAGTCCCCATAGATTTTCTTTCACGCATCTCCTGTATTGGGAAACAGATCCACAGGTGTTTATGGGTAATGACCACACAGAAATGACCACTGTGGAATAGAAAATTGAATGTAGAGCATCTAAAGATTATTCTAATTAGGGCATTCAGAGATTCCGCTTAACATTTTGTTAATTATACTTTTAATGAAAAGCAAAAAAATACAGTGCAGGAAATATTTTCACATTATATTATATTATAAAGAGACCAGCAACAGTAAAATAAAAGGGTTTTAAAGGTGTTTTAAAAAATCTTAATTATAATCTGTCTGGTCTCAGTGCAAAGTTTAAATCACTTGTAGAGTAAGTCTAATCTGATATTATGATATGACAGTCATTAAATGATTATTAGTATTTATTCATAGGTTTAATGGAAAAAATGAGAGTTCCTGCTGTCATTTTTTTAAGTCCATGGTAGTGGTATTCCAAATCTAAATTTCACCCAAAGGGAATTAGTGGGATGATGTACATGTGCTGGAGTATTTTTTATTATCCTCAGAAGAAACACCCTTAATGCCAACTGTCCTAAATACTATTCCTGGATTTCACAATCAAACAGTATATTGTTTTGATAGAATAAAATTAAAATTTGTTAGATGCCAAATATAATACAAATTGTATGCAAATTTCTCTTAGGAGATCTAATGTGTCTTATTAGCCTTATGGATGTTGTTAATCAGGCATGTTTGCTGTCTTAACAGATTGTTATAGTCTATTCCAGGAGTCTCCAAACTTTCTGAACAAATGGCCAATTTACTGTACTTCAGACTTTGGGGGGACCAGACCGTGGCCAGTGTGAGTAGAAAATGCTCTGGTGTCAATGAGAGTAAAGAATGCCCCATCATTGGTGTCAATGGGAGGAACAGTGCCCCACAGTTGGTATTAGGGGAAGAAATAGTGACCGATCATTGGTTTCAGTGGGAAGAATAGGGGACTGCAGTTGGTGTCAGTGGAAGGAATAGTGTCCCATTGTTGGTGTCAGTGGGATGAATAGTGTCCCATCATTGGTGTCAGTGGGAGGAATAGTGCCCCGTTGTTTGGAAGAGTGGTAGGAATAGTCAGTCCACATCAGAATGCATGTGCCTCCACTGTGGGGACACTTATAAATTAGTGTTAGGTACCACAGATACCAGGGTGCCTTGACGAGGGTCTGTGGCTTACACATGCTTTTGCAAATGTGTGCAGACTAAACCCCTGCTTTTAACACATACTGTTAGACAGGTTATTTGGTTGTCTGCGGGCTGGTGGCAAGATAAGCTTGGGTTTTCCCTTGGATTTATCCTTGGCCTTGTTTGTACCTGGTAGGAATAGTGCCCTATTGTTGGTATCGTGACAGGAATTATGCCCCATTGTTGGTGTAGAAGGAATAGTGCCTTGTTTCAGTGTCCCAGGGGCCTGTTAAATGCAAGCAAAGGACCATATCCGTCACCCGGGCCACAGTTTAGTGACCACTGATCTATTCCATTAGTGTAACCATTTTTTTTTTTTTTTGAATCTAACTCAATTACAGTAGGAGTTGTTAAATTTAGATCCGAGTTGAGTTTTTACTATGTATAAAAGTTCAATTTTTATAACAGGGTCATTTACAATAGTCCTGTTGGGAGTCTTTTAAGTAACTAGTGGAGGTCTGGGACATTTCTAAATTTTTTCTTAAGCGGTCTGTGCTACAGTATGTCAAACGTGCAAATGTGTCACCTTTCATGAATGCCTAGCACAGATATAAGATATAAATCTGACCATTTTGTTACTGACTTCTGGTGAGGAAAATTAGAGGGGAATGGTATTCAGTACGATTTCCCCTTTTTTTTCATGCAGGTTTTTCAGGCCTCACCATTGTCACAACTCTTCTTACATGCTAAGTAGTTGTCCTATTCTGGCCACCCACTAGGTTCTCTATGTAAAATATGGATTAAGAAGAAGACAAGCCGGTCTTGCTTTTGCATAGTTAAAGTGGAGGTTCTTTTTGGGTTTTTCTTTTTTTTTATAGAGTGAGTAAGGAATAGAACCTGTCAGGATTTTATTGTTGCCTCAGCCTGTGTCCATGTTAAGGAGATTTCAACTCACTTCCTCTCCCAGGTGAAATGTTTTCTACCAGCAGAAATATACCTTTGGGGTCAAAGACAGAAATAAAAAGTTGCCAGGGGTTTTGACCCTTCTCCACTATTTTTTTATTGTTGCACCTGTACAGGAAGCAAAGGGATCTCCACAACTAGGAGTCGGACTGCAATAAAAGGAAAAGGGTGCAAGATGATAGGATATCTAATGAGCAGATATCCCTGTCCAGGGTTTTAATCAGACAAAGCGAGTCAAACGGCTGGCAATTTCTGCTACTCTGTCTCTTATGCTACACCAGAGTGCTCTGAGCATAAAAGAGAGAGAGAGAGAGAATCATACACTGTATTGTAAAAAGTATTGGAACGCCTGCCTTTACACGCACAACTTTAATGGCATCCCAGTGTTAGTCCGTAGGGTTCAATACCTCTCTGAACTACGATATCTGGATAACAGGTAACTAGTAACCTCGGCACACCCAGAATGCAGGTGCTCTATGGCTCAGGATGTCCTTCTTTTTTTTTTTAATGCATTTTTCATGTGGTTTTTCTTTTTTTCTTCACAGGTCCATTTTCTGTGTTCTATGTCTATTATATTTTGCATGTTTTATTTACACTGATTATGTATTGTACCTCCTTCGCAATCATGCAGCAATGTTTCCAATTTGTTTTGATTGATATCATCTAATTAATTGATTGATTGGAGGAGGGATTTGGGCATTTTATTGTGCATATATATGTTGTGAATGTAATTTTTGGACAGAGTTGTGAACAAGGCTTTTGCCTAAACGAGTCTGCTTGTCCTTTTTAACTTGTTATGATACAATAAAGATCACAGATGTTATATCCAGCAGTCCCTTTTCACAGCTATGACAGCTTCAACTCTTCTGGGAAGGCTGTCCACAAGGTTTAGGAGTGTGTCTATGGGAATATTTGACCATTCTTCCAGAAGCACATTTGTGAGGTCAGGCACTGATGTTGGATGAGAAGGCCTGGCTAGCAGTCTCCACTTCATGCCAAAGGTGTTCTGTCCGGTTGAGGTCAGCACTCTGTGCAGACGACTCACATTTCTCCACCCCAAACTCGCTCATCCACACTATATTGCCAAAGGTATTGGGCCACCCCTCCAAATCATAGACATGTGCGATTAGTTTCGTATTAATCGAAAATTCATACAAATTTCCGTAAATTCGTACATTCGGGAGGATCCGAAATACGAATTGCTATGCTTCCGAATTCTGTATGAAATACGAAATTTTGTTTACAAATTTCGGATCCAAATTCCTAACGAACATTCGCAATTGTTACGAAAAGTTAACGAACCTAACGAAAATTCGTATTTCGTATGAAATTTCGGACACGAATTACGAAATACAAATTAATTCTAAAAAAGAAACGGAATGGAATGAAACAAATTTATTGATGGCGCACATGTCTACCAAATCATTTGGTGGAGGGGGATTATGGTGTGGGGTTGTTTTTTTAGGGGTTGGGCTTGGCCCCTTAATTCCAGTGAAGGGAACTCTTAAGGCATCAGCATACCAAGACATTTTGGACAATTTCATGCTCTCAACTTTGTAGGAACAGTTTGGAGATGGGCCCTTCCTGTTCCAACATGACTGTGCACAAACAAGGTTCATAAAGACATGGATGAGTGAGGTTTGGGGTGGAGGAACTTGACTGGCCTGCACAGAGTCCTAACCTTAACCCGATAGAACACCTTTGGGATGAATATGAGCGGAAACTACGAGCCAGGTCTTCTCGCCCAACATCAGTGCCTAACCTCACAAATGCGCTTCTGGAAGAATGGTCAAACATTCCCATAGACACACTCCCAAACCTTGTGGACAGCCTTCCCAGAAGAGTTGTAGTTGTTATAGCTGTAAAGAGTGGGCCAACTCAATATTGAACCCTATGGACTAAGACTGGGATATATATATATATACAGTTGTGCTCATAAGTTTACATACCCTGGCATAGTTTATGATTTCTAGGCCATTTTTCAGAGAATATGAATGATAACACAAAAACTTTTCTTTCACTTATGATTAGTGTTTGGCTGAAGCCATTTATTATCAATCAACTGTGTTTACTCTTTTTAAATCATAATGACAACAGAAACTATCCAAATGACCCTGATTAAAAGTTTACATACCCCAGTTCTTAATACCGAGTATTTCCCCCTTTAACATCAATGACAGCTTGAAGTCTTTTGTGGTATTTGTGGATGAGGCTCTTTATCTTCTCAGATGGAAAAGCTGCTCATTCCTCTTGGAAAAAAGCCTCCAGTTCCTGGAAATTCTTGGGCTGTCTTGCATGAACTGCACGTTTGAGATCTCCCCGGAG